>JAKWBJ010000482.1:5572500-5750000 GCA_023159175.1 Wohlfahrtia magnifica | reverse complement strand
GTGACACCATGCCGGTGGAACCACTTGCCGTCCAGGTTCATATCCTCAATTTCTTGTCACAAGAAGTCTGTTATCATTTGGCGATAGCGAACACTATTCACGGTAACTGCTTGGACGACCTCATTTTCGAAGAAATACGAACAACAGCAATGTTTTCCGTAGAACGCACTGGACGTACACAGGTGTTTCCACATTTCCTAAAGATCCGGTTTGCTGAAATTTGTGCCAAGTCCACCCGATTGTGGACACATTTGGTGGATTATGGTGACCAAAAAAATCACGGAGTTGCAGAAAAGCCTTTTAATTTTAAAAGTCTTCAACAATCTTAACGCGCTGCTCAGTTGTGTACCTCTTCATAGTTGAATTTGTCAAACACTCTAACAAAGAAATATCAAATTAAGTTGGGCAAAAAACTTGACGTTAAGTTGTGACTCACATCATACATTATGTTTGGACCACCCTTTATACTTCAGTACATTTGTTAGGCAAGACCATTTTGCCTATTTTAAAGTAGAAATTGGTCAACAGAAGTGTTCAATTTTTAAATAGCCATCATACTAACTACCTGCAAAATTTTGGTGCAGTCCAAAGATGAACCGGCTGAGCAATTCCACACAGTAAGCACAGTATTAAGGTAATGGGATGTTCACATAGTGGCTGACCTTACTTGGAGTTTTCAGACAAAATGATACGAAAATATTATAATAAATTATATTAAGCACGTACAGTATTTAGTGTACTTCACTAAGATCATTCTAAGTCTAACATAACTACAGAGTTTCCAACGCATTTGTTCTGGCATCTGTAATAGCTAAGGACTAAATAAACAATAGCCATCCATAGAATTTTAAGTACTTAAAGTCTCAAGTACTTTCGAAAGTCCAATGTTTCTAGCACGAGAGATCCTTCAATACCCCCGTATGGCTACAATTAATATCGTAATAGATAAAGCTCAGTGGCACTGGTATGATAAGGTTCAAAGGCATATTTAGCGATATATATAAATGAAACAAATAATTTTAATTTAAAAATAGGGAAAATTGCGGTAATAATATGATTCATATTGGCCGCAGCACTGTCAAGTTTTACACAATTAAAATTCAAATTTCACAAAATTTATAAATTGTGTAAAACAAACTCTGAAAGCTTTATAGTTACTTAAAAAAAATTATTTTATTCAAATTTAGAAGTTAAATGGTCTGTATTTATTAAAAACAAAATTACCAACTTCTAAATTTTCTCAATACAAAAGTTTACTTTAATAAAACTCCAACATTTTACGAGTATATCTAATCATGAATAAAAATGTTTTCTACAGAAGTCGTAGTTAAATTTCGAAAATATGTAATTTATTTATTTATTTTTTTTTTTAATTTTCTATATTTCATAACTTTCCTTTGACCCATACATAAGTTTATTACACTCCCACAGTAACAAATCTCCACCTAAATTCTATGCAATGTGTAGTGGATAAGATGCACCTTAAGCTACAAATATTTATCTCTCAAAAACAAATAAACAAGCCGAAATAAAAGTTCGATAATAGAGGTATGGCTTTGAAATAGTGGAATTTTAACTTTGAAAGAAACACCCAATACATCAAAATCAGTTAGAAAGTAACAGTTGAATATAAAAACGGATATTACGGATTAAAATATAAAATAAATGAAAATTTAAAAAAAAATTAAGAAATATATACAATATTACTAAAAGATTAAAATTCCAACATCAAAGAGAACAAAATAAAGACTGTCATTTGACAAGATCAGTGGCAAAAAATAAAAATTGAAAATTTAGTTTTCAAAGTTTATCGTAAAGATCTAAAAAGATGTATGCGCAAGTGTCTTAGTTATATTAGCAAAGAATTTCACATTTAAATTTACCCCCGAAAAAAAAAAGATAAACTCTTATACGACATACTTGTTATTATACATACATATATATATAAATATATATACATATACACACACAATATGAAAACTGTTATACGCAAAGAGATTTTTTATAGATACAAAAAGACTTTATATAAACGAAAAACAATTACAGTAAAAGCTGCTTGTAATGAAGGTATACGAGTGTGGTATATGTTACTGCGCATATTCTCAAGAGAATCTGTTATAAAGAAATTACACTTCATCTCATTTGATTTACCTTTTTGCTAATTTGTTATACACATTTATCTAATTAACATATTTTCTCTCTCTCTTTCTCTATTTCTTTTTATGTATATACAGTGGAACAACACGGCGGCTCTTATGAACCACCAGCTTTGACACACATTTATGCTCAGGGCGATATATCACCACCTGTATTTGAACAAATTTTCAAGAATGCCCGTTTCGCTCAAGGCGGTAATGCCTTGTTCGAAGGTAAACTCCGTGGTAATCCTAAGCCATTTGTAACCTGGACCCGAAAAGGCGCACCACTTCTCGAGTCACAGAAGTTCCGTATGAGCTATAACGAAGCCACAGGAGAAGTGTCGTTACTCATCAATCAAATCGGACCTGGCGATGAGGGTGAATATACTTGCACGGCTCGCAATCAATATGGTGAAGCCATTTGCAGTGTCTACATCCAACCAGAAGGCGCACCTATGCCTGCACCCATACAAAAACAAATGGATAAATCCATTTACACTAACGGTTACTCGTTCTCATCAACACAGGAAGAGTTCCGTGTAGATACCTTTGAGTATAGACTTTTGCGTGAAGTATCCTACAGAGAGGCTATTACACGCCGTTCTACATATGAACAGGATTATTATCTATCGCAAGAATTGGATCGTTCTATGGGACCAGCTCATGCTCCGCAAATTGCTCAGAAACCACGCAATTCGAAATTGATTGAGGGTTCTGATGCTGTGTTTAGCGCCAAGGTAGGCTCTAATCCAAAGCCTCGTTTGACTTGGTTCCACAACGGACAACGCTTAGTCCAGTCGAACAAGTATGATATCTCATACTCAAGTGGTATCGCTACTTTGCGTGTTAAGAAAGCCAATATTAACGATGCTGGTCATTATACTCTGCTGGCGGAAAACACCCAAGGTTGTGTTGTGTCTTCTGCTGTCTTGGCCGTTGAGCCTGCTGCCGAATCGGCGCATGAACCAAAGCCTGTTGATGCTACGGCAGAACAGTTGGAAGCGGGTAAAGCTTTGCCACCCACTTTCGTTAAAGCCTATGGTGATCGTGAAATCACTGAAGGCCGTATGACTCGTTTTGATTGCCGTGTTACTGGCAATCCTTATCCTGAGGTATACTGGTTCATCAACGGCCGCCAGGTCAACGATGATGCTGCCCACAAGATCTTAGTCAACGAGTCTGGTAGCCACTCTCTCATGATAACCAATGTCACTCGCATGGATGCTGGCGCTGTTCAGTGTTTGGCCCGTAACAAGGCCGGTGAGGTTGCCATCGAGGCTCAGTTAAATGTGCTCGAGAAGGAACAAGTTGTCGCACCACAATTTGTTCAACGCTTCAGCACTATGACTGTGCGCGAAGGTGAACCCATTACGATGAGCGCCAATGCTATTGGCACTCCTGTGCCACGTATTACCTGGCAAAAGGATGGTCAACAGATCTCCTCAACAAATGATCGTTACATTGGTATTGATGGTGGTGCCACTTGTTTGGAAATACCACGTGTCAAGGCTACTGATGCTGGCTGGTATCAATGTACTGCACAAAATATAGCCGGTTCTACAGCGAATCGTGCTAGACTCTATGTAGAAGTTCCCAGAGAACAACCACCTGTTGAACAAAGACGTCTCAATTTACCAAGACCCACGAAGATTATCGAACCAGAGTAAGTATTTCAATTTGAATTTAAAAAACAGCAAACTGTACAAATTTTGTTTTTATTTATTAGGCCACAGCCTGGTCCAGAAATTATTTATTTGCGTCATGTTGAACGCGCTAAACCACATTTACGTCCTGGAGAGGAAGAACGTGTTTATCCACCGCCACAGTTCATCATACCTTTGCAAAATGTGCAACAAGTTGAAGGTGGCAAAGTACATATGGAGGCACGTATTGAACCTGTTGGTGATCCCTCGATGGTAGTAGAATGGTTCCTTAATAGTCAACCTTTGGCAGCTAGCTCCCGAGCTACGTCCGTCTTCAAATTTGGCTTTATTGCCCTCGATTTGTTGAGCGTTATGACACATGATTCGGGTGAATACATGTGCCGCGTTACTAATGCTGCCGGTATGGCTGAATCCCGTGCCATACTCTCTGTAACTCAGCGTCCATCAATTGAGCAAACCTCTCAACATCCCAGCAGTTTACAATACATTAACCAATTGGAGGATTATTCACGTTACCAACGTCAAGAAAGCACTGAGGAACTCATGAACCAGCCACCTGCTTTCATACGCCCCTTAAGGGACTTAGGTGAATTCGAGGAGGGCAAGAACGCACACTTCGAGGCCCAAGTCACACCAGTGAATGATCCAACTATGCGTGTAGAATGGTACAAGGATGGTCGTCCTATTACAGCCAGCTCCCGCATTACAGCAATCTTTAACTTTGGCTATGTTTCCCTAAACATAATGCATTTGCGCGCCGAAGACGCTGGCACTTACACTGTACGCGCTGTCAACCGCAAGGGTGAGGCAGTCAGTTCATCAACTATACTCGTACACTCTAGATCTCAAGTTACTGCTGATTTGGGTATACCAGAGCAGCAGCGTTACATCGAAAAAGTTGAAGAGTTGGAGGACTATAGAAAGTCCCAACAACGTCGTCTTGCCCAAGAAGCACCCGAACCAATTGCTCCACCACAGTTCAAAACTCAAATTCAAAATCAACTTGACATGCGCGAAGGTGGTCATGCTCATTTTGAGGCACGTTTAGAACCTACCGGCGATCCTACCATGCGTGTAGAATGGCTTAAGGATGGTCAACCTTTAGAGGCCAGCTCTCGTAGCACTACTTTCTTCAACTTTGGTTATGTTGCTCTCACCATTAAGCAGCTTACCATCTATGATGCTGGCACCTACACTTGTCGCGCCTACAACGCCATGGGTCAAGATACTACAACAGCTCATTTGACAGTCATTTCCAAAAAGGAAATTGTTTCTGAATCTCAACATCCTGAAGGTTTGGAAAAAATTCAACATTTAGAAGACTCTACACGTTATGGACGTAGCGAAGAGGAAGAGACTAAAATCACTCAAATTCCTCGTTTCTTGGGTCCCATGAAATGCACACATAAGATTATTGAAGGCCAAAAGGCTCACTTCGAGGCTCGTGTAGAGCCTCAAAGTGATTTAAGCATGAAAATCGAATGGTATCACAATGGTCGTGCCATAACTGCTGCCAATCGTATACAAATGTACTACGACTTCGGTTATGTTGCCTTGGATATCTCACAAGTAAGAGCTGAAGATGCTGGCGTTTACACCGTGGTCGCTAAAAATAAGTTAGGTGAAGCTCAACTGCAAGGAACGATGATAGTTGAAAGTAAGTCTCCAATTCAGTAATATTGTAAAGATAGTATTTGTAAACCGTTTTAACTTTCACTTTGTATTTACAGCTCGTTCCAGTATTGACACATCTAGCATGCACCGCGGTTTATATGAGAAAACCCAACACTTGGAAAATAAACAATTTGTTGAGCCTCACTATGATATTGAAGAAATTTCAAAATCGAAACCCATTTTTGTGCAACCACTTTCAGATCCTAAACCTATCCATGAGGGTAAAAATATCCACTTGGAATGTCGCTTGGAACCTATGGGTGATCCCACTATGCGAGTTGAGTGGTTCCAGAATGGCAGGCCCATTACTGTGGGCTCCCGCTTCCGCACTTACTACGATTTCGGTTTTGTAGCTTTGGATATTGTTCAAGCTACTTCGGCGGATTCTGGTGAATACACTTGTCGTGCCACAAACCACTTGGGTTCAGCTCACACTTCCTCCTGTGTACGTGTAATTGATCGCTCTGATATTGTCACCGAAACTCAAAATGAGATGTCTTTGGAACAAATCCAAATGTTGGAAGATGCTTCTCGCCGTCGTCATCATATGGAAGAAGAAATCACTGTAATGCAAGCTCCTCAATTCACTAGAGCTCTACATAATATTAAGACCATGGAAGGCACTAACGTCCATTTGGAATGCCGCTTACAACCTGTGGGTGATCCCAGCATGCGTGTGGAATGGTTTGTAAATGGCAAACCTGTCAAGACCGGCCATCGCTTCCGTCCTGCTTACGAATTCGACTATGTGGCCTTAGATCTTTTAGGTTGCTATGCCGCAGATTCAGGTGTTTATACCTGCCAAGCTAGAAACCAATTGGGTGAAGCCGTTACATCCTGTTCGGTACGAATTATTGCTAAGAGTGATTTGATTTTGGAAACCCAAAATGAATCAGGCTTGCAAAAGATTGCCTACTTGGAAGATTCTTCACGCTACCGCCGTAGCGAGTACATCGATGAAGAGGTCATTAATATACGTCCTCGTTTCCTAACTCAACCAAAGAGCCTTAATAACATGCGTGAAGGTGGCCACGCCCACTTTGAGTGCAAAATTGAACCGGTAACCGATCCCAATTTGAAAGTGGAATGGTATAAGAATGGTCGTCCAATCACTGTGGGCCATCGTTTCCGTCCCATCCACGATTTCGGTTATGTGGCTTTAGATATTGTAGATCTAATTGCTGAAGATTCTGGTGTTTACACCTGTCGCGCTGTTAACTTGATTGGTTCCGATGAAACTCAGGTACAATTGCAAGTTCGTAGTTCGGAACAAATTGTGACTGTAACACAAAACGAAGCCGGCTTGGAGCAGATACACTATTTAGAAGATCGCTCCCGTTATACACGCCGCGAAGAAGTTGACGAATCCACCAAGCAAGCTCCCGTATTTACTACTTCTTTGAAGAACATTGAGATTAAGGAAAATCAAAGGGCTCACTTTGAGTGCCGTTTAATTCCAGTTTCGGATCCTACTATGCGCGTTGAATGGTATCACAATAACATGCCCCTTAAATCGGGTTCTCGTTTTACCGAAACCAATAACTTTGGCTTCGTTGCTTTAGACATTATGTCTTGCTTGCCTGAAGATGCCGGCACTTACACTTGCCGTGCCTACAATGCCATTGGTGAAGCCATTACTTCTGCTGTAGCCGTCGTCCACACTAAGAAGTCTATTTACATGGAGTCACAACATGAAAGTGCTTTGCCACGCTTGCAGCATTTGGAAGAATCCACTAAACGTCAACGCATGAGTGCCCAAGAAGAAGTAATCACACAAGCTCCTGTCTTTACTTTACCCGTACGTGACTCCCGTGTTGCTGAGGGTCAGGCAGTACACTTTGAGGCCCGTTTAATTCCTGTTGGTGATCCCAAACTTAAAGTTGAGTGGTTACGCAATGGCCAACCTATTGAAGCCTCTAATCGTATTACCACTATGCACGACTTTGGCTATGTAGCTCTTAATATGAAGTACGTCAACCCAGAAGATTCTGGTACTTATACTTGCCGTGCAATTAACGAACTTGGCCAGGCAGTAACATCTGCTTCCTTGATTGTCCAATCAAAAACTTCCATTCAAATGGAAACCCAGCATGAGGCAGCTATGCATAAAATTCATCAACTTGAAGATCACACGCGCTACCAACGCCGCGAAGAGGAAGAATACGTCGTTACTCAAGCTCCTCGCTTTGTAACTAAACTTGTGGGACCCACTAATTTAGTTGAGGGCCAAAGTGCTCACTATGAATGCCGTATTGAGCCATATCCTGACCCCAACCTTAAAGTTGAATGGTTGCACAATGGCAAGCCTTTGAACACTGGCCACCGTTTCAGAACCACTTACGATTTTGGTTTCTCAGCTTTGGATATTTTAACGGTCTACTCCGAAGATAGCGGCGAATACACTTGTCGTGTTACGAACAATTTGGGTGAAGCTGTTAACACTATACGGTTAAATGTACAATCTAGATCATCTATCATACAAGAGACTCAACACGAAGAAGCCCTGCAAAAGATTCAATACTTGGAAGATGGGTCTCGTTACCAACGCAAGGTCGAGGAAGATCAATTTATGGCTGAACGCCCTCAATTCGGAAGACCATTGCGTAATGCCAATACTAATGAAGGTAAACCTGTACATTTGGAAGCCACACTTACACCCGTAAATGATCCCACAATGAAGGTTGAATGGTACTGCAATGGCGTTCCCATACAAACTGGTCATCGTTTCAAGACTACTTATGACTTTGGTTTTGTGGCTCTAGACATCCTGTACGCCCATGCTGAAGATACTGGCACTTACATGTGCAAGGCCAAGAATGCTGTAGGGGAAGCTGTCACGACTTGTGCTGTAAACGTAACAGGTTAGTACTAGTCCATATAAAAGTCGAAACTATAAAACCCTTTTGCACAACCAAAAATATAATTTTATTTTTTACAGCAAATAAGACATTGGAACTCGACACTCTTGACGCTGAACGTCTCGAAAAGATTCGCCAATTGGAGAGCTATGCAGCTCCTAAGAAGGTAGAAGTTGAAGAGAAGGGCCAGAAACCCATTTTCTTAACTCCTCTTAGCAATTTAGAACATTTGAAAGAAGGCGAACACGCGCATTTGGAGTGCCGTGTTGAACCAATTAATGACCCTAATTTGAAGATTGAATGGTTCTGTAATGGCAAACAATTGCCTCTCGGTCATCGTTTCAGAACTACTCATGACTTTGGCTACGTTGCCTTGGATATACTTTATGTGTACGGCGAGGATACCGGTACTTACATGTGTAAGGCCACTAATTTACTAGGCGAGGCTGTCAATACTTGTAATGTACGTGTTTTGAATCGTCGTAGTATGATTTTGGATACTCAACATCCCGATGCTTTGGAGAAGATTCAGAAATTGGAATCAAAGGTTGTCACAACACGCACTGAGGTCAGCGATCAACCTATTAGTCCACCACATTTCACTGCAGAGTTGCGTGGCAGTACTGAAATTTATGAAGGTCAAACTGCTCACTTTGAAGCCCAAGTACAACCAGTACATGATCCTAATTTGCGCATTGAATTCTACCACAATGGTAAACCACTGCCATCAGCGGCACGTTTCCATATCACCTTTGATTTCGGCTATGTAGCTTTGGATATTACTCATGCGGTAGCTGAAGATGCTGGCGAATATTCGGTGCGCGCTATTAATTCTTTGGGTCAATGCGTTTCTTCCACCAATTTACGCGTCATTGCCCGCGGTACTATTATTTCGGAAACCCAACATCCTGAAGGCTTGGAGAAGATTCGTAAGTTAGAATCTACTGCTCCGTTCCAACGTCCCGAGTTAGAAACTCCCGGTACCAGACAACGTCCTGTATTCACGCAACCCTTGCAAAATATTGACCGCATCAATGAACATCAAACTGCCCACTTTGAGTGCCGCTTAATACCTGTTGGTGATCCCAACCTTAAAGTCGAATGGTATCGCAACGAGAAGATTATTGAAGACAGCTCTCGCATTACTAAGCAACATGATTTCGGCTTTGTTTCTTTGGACATTTCTCACATTCGTAAAGAAGACGAAGGTGTTTACATGTGCCGTGCCGTTAATCCTTTGGGCGAGGCTGTCACCACCGCCTCAATGCGCGTTGTTAGTGAGGCTAGTATTCAAATGGATACTCAACATCCGGACAGTATCAGTCGCATTCATCAATTGGAACGTCCTGCTGCACCCAGACCCGAGGAACCTGAACGTGCTTTCGAGAAGCCCATCTTTACCCAACTTCTCACCGGACCCTCTGAATTGTGGGAAGGTCAACATGCCCACTTTGAAGCTCGTGTTGTACCAGTTGGTGATCCTTCATTGAAATTCGAATGGTATATCAATGGTGTTGAACTCCAGATGGGTTCACGTTTGAGAACTACTAACGATTTTGGCTTTGTTACTTTGGATATCAGCTCTGTAGTACCAGAAGATGCTGGTGTTTACATGTGTCGTGCCTACAATGCTGCCGGCGAAGCTGTTTCATCCACTGCAATGAAGATTAAGACCAAAGCCAATATTGTTGGTGAGCCAATGATTCCTGAATCTTGGGAAGCTATCCGTCTAAAGGAAGCTTCAATGAATCGCGTTCCTGAAATGTTAGTGGACTCCACACCTCAACAAGCTCCTGTTTTCACTACTCACTTGCAGAGCTTCGACAAATTATCTGAGGGACAACATGTTCTTCTGGAAGCCCAAGTTGAACCTCGTGCCGACCCCAACTTGCGTATTGAATGGTTCAAGAATGGCATTTCTCTTACTACTGGTTCACGTATACGCAGCACTTTCGACTTTGGCTTAGTTACCTTGTCCATCAACGGTTTAAGAGCTGACGATTCTGCTATTTACACATGTAAAGCTACAAACCAAATGGGTGAAGCTGTCTCCACTTGCTCACTCAAGATTGAAGATCGTCATTGGTTACAAGCTGAATCTTTGCATCCTGATTCTTTGCCTCGCATTGGAGAACTTGAGGCACCTAAGCCTGGACGCCCAGAGGCACCAGAACCCGTATACGAAACTCCAGTATTTATTACTCACTTGAACAATATTGATTGCAAAGAAAGCGATAATGGTCGTTTCGAATGCAATGTTGAGCCATCTCGTGATCCTACCATGCAAATCGAATGGTTCTACAATGGTCAACCATTGCAAGCTGCTGCTAAATTCAAGTCTATTTATGACTTTGGCTATTGTGCCTTGGACATGTCAAATCTTTATGCTGAAAACAGTGGCGTTTACACTTGCAAGGCTACAAATAGCAAGGGTTCTGCTACTACCTCTGGCACCCTTAAGTGCACTAGCGGTAAGATAATGTTCTTGGACACTCAACATCCTCAGGGTGAAGCTGGTCTAGAAGCCGTCAGAGAAACTGAAGAAGAACTGGCTAATCGGTACAACCGCGAAGTGGTCAAACCAGAAACTCAATATCCACCACCAGTATGGACAAGACCCTTGCAAGCTGAGTTCCATTTGTCTGAAGCTCAACCTCTACATTTGGAAGCTAATGTTGAACCAAAAGAAGATCCAAATCTATTCATTGAATGGTATTTCAATGGAAAATTGTTGCAACATGGCTCTCGCTTCAAGATGACTAGTGAATTTGGTTTCGTTACGATGGATCTAATAGAGGTCTATGAGCGTGATCAAGGTATTTACACCTGTAAAGCCTACAACAAGTCTGGAGAAGCCTTTACTACCACTACTATTTTCTGCAAGGGCAAAGATAGCATCATTGAGCAGACCCAACATCCTAAGGGCGCTGAAGGTCTTGAACAAATTCAAGATTTGGAAGAGTCACTACGTAAGGATGGCAGCAAGGCCGAAAAGCCTGAAGAAGGTATGGCTCCACGCTTTACCACTGAATTCACCAACATTGCTGATATTGGTGAGGGAGAAATTGCTCATTATGAAGCCAATCTCATACCGACTGGTGACCAAAGCATGGTTATCGAATGGTTCTTCAATGGAAAGGTTCTTGAAGCCAGTCATCGCGTACGTACGATTTATGCTTTCGGCATGGTGGCTTTGGAAATTTTGGGCACTAAGATTGAGGACACTGGTACTTACACTTGCCGTGCTACAAACAAACATGGATCAGCTGAAATCAGTTGCACTTTGGAATGTGTTGAAAAACCACGTGGCCAGAAACCACGCTTTACTTCTCATATACAATCTGTGGAAGGTTTGAAGGACGGACAATCTGCCCACTTCGAATGTACTCTGATACCTGTTAATGACCCAGATCTTAAGGTTGAATGGTATCATAATGGCAAGCTTATGCGCCACTCCAATCGCATTAAAACCGTTAGCGATTTCGGCTATGTGGTTTTGGATATTTCCTATTTGCAAGATCATGATAGTGGTGAATACGTTTGCCGTGCTTATAACAAATATGGTGAAGACTTCACAAGAGCTACACTTAACTGCCGTGGTCGTGGAGGTGTATTCTACGATAGCTTGCAGCCTGACTCTTTGCAAAGAATTCGCGAATTGGAATGCCCACAACTGCCTGGAGAAACTGCTGCCCCAGTGGTTGCAGAACCTCCCAAATTCATCACTCACATCAAGGATGTCACCAAATTGGTTGAGGGCCAAAGTGTACACTTTGAAGCCAGACTTACACCCATAACTGATCCAGATCTTAAAGTTGAGTGGTACTTCAATGGCAAAAAATTGCCACATGGCCATCGTTTCCGTACTTTCCACGATTTCGGTATTGTAATCTTGGACATTTTGTATTGTTATGAAGAGAACTCAGGTGTCTACGAATGCCGTGCTGTCAACAAATACGGTGAAGATGTTACCAAAGCTACTCTAACTTGCTCTTCTAAAGCTAATTTGATTTTGGACTCCCAATTACCACGCGGAATGGAAGGTGGTTTGGAGAAAATTGCTAACTTGGAGTACAGCATGATTCGTACACGTGACGAAACTGTGGAGGAGACTAAGGGTAAGGCACCTGTATTTACAGTGCCTTTGGAGAATATTGAAAATCTACGTGAAGGCGAAAATTGTCACTTCGAGGCCCGCGTTACACCCACAGATGATCCTAGACTTAGAGTGGAATGGTACTGGAACGGCCGTCCTTTGAAGGCCGGCTCTCGATTCCGCACATTCTGTGACTTTGGTTTTGTTATCTTGGAAATCTCCCCCGTATATCCTGAAGATTCCGGTGAATACTCTTGCCGTGCTATTAACGAGTACGGTGAAGCAGTTACCACTGCCACCATGAAGATTACTGGCAAACGTAGCATTATCATGGAATCACAATTGCCTAAAGGCATGGAAGGCACTATTGATCGCATTGCTGAGTTGGAAGGTTTGGGTGTGCGTAGCACTGAATTCGTACCTGATGACGATACAGGCAAACCACCAGAATTCATTACTACTCCCTTCGATATGGTTATCAACGAAAATCAATTGGCTCACTTTGAATGCCGCTTGCAGCCCATCAACGATCCCAGCATGCGTGTCGATTGGTTCCACAATGGCAAGGCTTTGTGGGCTGGCTCACGCATTAAGACCATTAATGATTTCGGTTTTGTAATCTTGGAAATTGCCGGTTGTTATCAACGTGACTCAGGTTTGTACACCTGCAAGGCTACCAATAAGCACGGTGAAGCTACGGTATCATGCAAGTTGCAAGTTAAGGGTCGTCAAGGCATTGTTATGGAACCCCAATTGCCTTCAAACTTCCGAACTGGTACAGAAAGTTTGCAAAAACTCGAGGAAAATATGCACAAACGCGAAGAAATTGTCATTGACGAAGAACAACCCAATCCACCCAAGTTTATTGAGGAAATTAAGGACAACTTGGATGTTCAAGAAGGTGGACCCATACACTTTGACTGCCGCGTTGAGCCTGTAGGTGATCCAACCATGCGTATTGAATGGTTCTATAACGGCCGTCCGCTGCCAACTGGCTCTCGTGTTCACCAATTAAACGACTTCGGTTTCATCGCTTTGGACATTGATTATATCTATGCCCGCGATTCTGGTGAATACACTTGCCGTGCCGTTAACAAATGGGGCGTAGCCACTACCACTGCCAAGGTTACCTGCAAAGGCAAGAGCAATATTGTCTATGATTCTCAATTGCCCGATAGCATGACAGCTGAAAAATTAAAGGAATTGGATCGTGGACGCATACCCGAGGTGGTGCAACAGGAGGAAATTGAATTTGGTCCACCTAAATTCATTACTGAAATCGCCTCTGTTACCGTAGAAGAAGCCGAAGCTATACGCTTTGAGTGCCAAGTTGAACCCAAAAATGATCCCAATTTACGTATTGAATGGTATCGCAACGGTAAGCTGTTGCCTATGGGTCACAGATATCGCAACATTGTCGATATGGGCTTTGTTTCCCTAGACATTTTGTATGTTTACGGTGAAGATTCCGGTGAATATGTATGTCGTGCCTATAACAAACATGGCGAAGATAGAACCAAAGCCAATTTGTCATGCAAAAAGTTGCCTTCGATTTTGTTGCAAAATCAAGTACCACGCGGCATGAAACGCTCTGAAACTCTAACACAAATGGAGGCCACAATTAAGAAGTATACCTCTGAAGTGCATCTTACTGAAGATGATCTATTCGACCCCGATCGCAAACAGCCTCCACGTTTTGTAACACAAATCAAAGATCAAACTACTCTCACCGAAATGGCTACCACCAAATTTGAATGCCAATTGGCACCGGTGGGTGATCCAAACATGAAGGTCGAATGGTTCTTTAATGGCAAGCCATTGTTATACAGTAAGTTTTAGAAAAAAAAAAAACAGAAAAAACGTTAATAATTTTTAAATTATTAAATTATGTTTTTATACAATACAGAGAATCGCTTCCAGCCTATTTATGATTTCGGTTATGTAGCCATGAACTTTGGCTGGGTATACCCAGAAGATAGTGGCGAATATGTGTGCCGTGCCACCAATTTGTATGGCAAAGATGAAACCAGGGCTGTAATCAAGGTATCTGGTAAACCAGGAATTGTTTACGATTCTCAATTGCCCAAACACATGCACAGTATTGATCGTATACGTGAAATGGAAGCTGCTTGGCAAGTGTAAGTATTAAAATTTTTTTAAAGCAGCAAATATTTATTTTTATAATTTTCTTCTATAGTGTACCCGAAGAAGTCGATCCCGATGCAAGACCCAGATCTAA
Source organism: Wohlfahrtia magnifica (assembly GCA_023159175.1). Lineage (NCBI taxonomy): Eukaryota > Metazoa > Arthropoda > Insecta > Diptera > Sarcophagidae > Wohlfahrtia > Wohlfahrtia magnifica. The sequence continues at coordinate 5,735,331 of JAKWBJ010000482.1, read as the reverse complement.
ACCTGTTTTCGTTAGCAAATTAGAACCACAAACTGTGGAAGAAGGCGAACCCGCCAGATTCTGTGTACGTGTAACCGGTTATCCACGTCCAAGAGTTATGTGGCTTATTAATGGTCACACTGTTGTACATGTAAGTCTCTATAAGTTAAGAAAAAATTTTGCTCTTAAGCTAAATCTATGCTAATGGTTAAATATTCTTTTTTTCTGATAACAGGGTTCTCGTTACAAGCTTACCAATGATGGCATGTTCCATATGGACATACCCAAGACCCGCCAATACGACACCGGTAAAGTTGAGGTTATTGCACGTAATTCAGTAGGTGAAGCTATTGCTAGCACTGAACTCAACGTTGTGCCACGTTCTGATGACTATCGTGGAGTACTTAAGAACTCACCACGTCGTAAGTACTCAATAAGACTCTTTAGACATAAAAATTACTCGCACAACTATTACAATAACACCACTAGAAGCTTAAATCTAATATGAAACATATAAATAAGAATTTAGTTTTTTTCTTTTTGACAAGTAGACTTAGATAACATAACAGTATTACAATATAAGAGTTATATGCAACTACTATACATATACGATTTTTATTTAACCACAAACACATTATTTCAACACACATTGCAACATTGTAAATATTACATATAAACGAAAAGTACATTCTTAGCACTCTAACAAACACCACAACTACCAATTATTCCCCCCCCCAAAAAAAAAAAAAAAAATCCTAAAATATCCTTTAAAAATAGAAACCCCTAAGAGATTAAAAAAAAATGATCCTTATCCTGAAAAAAAATTCAAAATCCTTGGAAATAATGTCCAATTGTATAAAAAAATCCTGCCAAAAAGCTGAGAGACTCCAACTACTACTGATCAAGGTTCAAAGGTGGATGCAAAAGCAAAAAATTTCGGATTTTAGATGGGTAGTATAATAATGAGTGTTTTACTAAAAGTAATTTGTATGCTAATCAATGTAATAATAATAATGTTATGTCACCTAAAAGCAATAGCAAGCATAAAAATCACATTCAACTCATTATCATCTCATATTTGGAATGCTTTTTATCATTATATAATTATTATCTTCACTATCATTTAGTTTATATATATGGCTTAATTATTTTTAATGTTTTTTATGTGTATTTTTATAAATAATTTTTTTGAATAGCTTTTAGTTTTTGAGTTATAAGCATGTTTATTTTAAAGTTTTTGTGTAATTTAGTTAAAATCATCCAAAAATGTTTTTTATGACAAGGGAAATATAGTTTTTAATTAAAATTTCATAAAAAAACACCACAAACTTAAATTAAACGAATCTGAAATGAATAAATTTCAAATTGTAATAAATTTATCATATAATTCTCAGTTGGTTCATGATTATTATATATTTTAAGCGCTGAACACTTTGAAAATACATGTGATAATTAGGAGTTAGTTGATAAATTTTTAATTTTAAGTAGACCAAACAGCTTATAAAGACATTGTAGCATTTTACAAAGATCTCGATTCATCTTTAACTTTAACGACAGACGTGCGTAATATTGTCATTTCAATTCAATTCGTCAATTTGTCTTCTAATGGCCAACGAGAGTACCACGATTGAAGCGTTTCAGCGAAATATTTTATTTATTCAAACTATTGTGTGTAAAAAGTTGATCAATTTGTGTTACCACATGTTAATATTCTGCCATTGGCTGACCACTTTCCGTCTACCTAGCCATTCTATTGATTTAATCTTCCTTCGAAGACTTTCGTCGTCGTAGTATACTCCAAGTAGTATTAGCCTTAAGTAGTATTAGCCTTAAGCCCTCGATGTTATATTGACTTCTCCTCTTTCTCATTATTGCATCTTCTGCAGAAATCATTACAAGTTTGTGATAGTCAAACTCACAGTGATTAAGAGTAAAATAAGTGTTTAAGCTACAATGACTTCCACAAATTTTTTCAATCTATAGCTCTTCTTATTATTATTCTGGTCTTCAGCGCGAATTAGAGTAGAATTCTAAACCTTTCGATAGGTTGCACTGTTCCTCCAATTTCTCACACCAAGTTTTAAGAGATCGTCTTCAATCTAATTTTTCCATCGGAGTTTCGGTCGTCCTCCTTTGCGTGTTCCCTCTGGTAGAAACTCGGAACATCTTTTTGCCGGAGGAAATTCATTCATTCGCGCGACATATCCAAGACAACGCAAACGTTGTAACGACGTCGATCTGTAATTGTAGAAACATACTAATCTATGTTGGCGTACGTTAATTTTATATTGGAATACAAATATTTTCAAATATATGAATCAAGGAAAGTTGTAGATTAACCCGTTCAGGGTGAAAAAATATTTAGTTCGAGATAAAGATTTAAAATAGTTTATTAAAGTAATATGATATTAGTTGAGGTAGACAAAATAATATTTTTAGTTTTACCTTTTAAATCAGGAAATTTTTAGCAAATCTTAAAAATATATAAATACAATCCTTGTGGACTCTGAAATGCTGCTAGATATCCCGGTGGGTTGTATCGCCCGCTCGGACCAGATTGCAATTAGTACTGAATCTTCTTCGAAGGCGCCATTGTTTTAGGTAATCTTAGGATCGGCTTCCGGTTTTCAAGCTAGCCTAAGCAACATAGTTTCTCAATTAAACCTATTTTTAAAGAATTTCTTTTCTTCGTTACTCCTCTAGGGAGCATATTTTGGCAAAGCATCCATTGCTTTGTTTTAGTTTTAGTAACCAAGTTGATTATTCCAGCTAAGTAGATGATTAATCCACTGTAGCTAGTCTCCATGATTATGTGTAGTAGTAATGATCCTTAATAAGTGGTGGTGAATTCATACTTAGCATTGTAATTTATTCTCATTGGGTAGCGTTTTCTCCTGATTATTCGTCTGATGTTTGGCATCATCGCCAGAGGCAAGCTGGAATTTCAGAGGGCTTCTTTAGTTGGAGTATTCTGAATGGAGGTTGAATTCTTTTTCTATTAAACACTCGAAACCGCAATATAATTTCTTTTTGTGTCATGTCCTCAATGTTTTCGAGGCCCAGAACTTAAGACGTTTGTGTTGTATGCTTGCACTCTAACCACTACACGACTCCACCCCCCATTTATATTAATTGTTAAAAAATTAATTTAAAATTTTTTTTCTATTTTTGATAAATTTTGACTTAACCTTTTTAAGATTTCTCATCTTATATAAAAATCATTGGTTTTTTTGTAAAGAAAACATTTTTTTATTTTTATGACGAATTTCCATTTATTTAAGCAAACTTATGCAAACTACGTTTTATGAGATTTAGTAAAAGACATCCCTTGCTCCTAATTAAGAAAAGTACACCCTTATTTTAATAACATAATATTTACCATTGAAAGGTAGAATAAGCCAAGCTTTTACGCTAAGCAAAAGGATCCTTTATAAATCTATTATCCTTTAGATTTTATAAAACTAATCATTGAACACTTTTTCTGACTTTTTATTAAATTAATTAAATTTCACATAAATTCAGCTTCTTTTGAGAGAAAAGTCGGCAAAGGAATATTATTCTTAGTTAACTTATTAAAAAATAATTTACATTTTTTTTTTAAGTTTAGTTGATTGATGTGAATATTACAACAAATATTCAAAAAAAAAAATCAACAAAAACTTCTAAGATCATTTTAGTTTAGAATATCTTTAATGCTCATAATTACTTAATTACATTTAATTCCTTAATAATTCATTAAAAGTCATACACCTTCAATTATCAATGTAATTAATCTGTTGCCAATTAGTTTTAAATTTTTTTAATTTCTTACTAACAAACACGTAAACAGTTTAAAAACCTTATCGTAACTAACGAAAAACTGTTTATTCGGAAAAATGTCCTTAGAAGACATTTGCTACCTCCACCCAAAAGTGAAACGTTAAACGTCTTTGAATGCAGCATCTACAGCTTTTATTAAAATTTGTTTTTTCTTAATATTTTATTTCCAACTTTAGCTTGGTATGATTATGAACTTGCCTCGTATCAAAAGGAACGTCAAGAAAATGAACTCGAAAAGATATTCGACGAACGCAAACAGTATTTGGCCGAACAAACTGGCCCTCTTAAGGGTGTTGAACACTTGAAGCCCAAACAAGTTAAGCCAGAGGCGCCCGAGTGGCAACAAACTGTACTCAAGAAGAAGAATGAGGATTACTATAGCAAGATTCAAGAATTAGAAATGGAGCAATTGCTGAAGGAAACCAATTTACGTGCTGAATCACATCAATATGCCATACCTGGTGAAAAGATTGTAAACAGTTCAGCTACCAAGGGCATGGCTAAATCCTATGAAGATAATTTGTAAGTTTTGCTAAAAATTTAAAGAAAAAAATTATACAAAAATTAATAATTTCGTGTAATAATTTACTTTTAGGGAGGAAACAACCTCGTCTACCAATGCTGCAACCACTAAGAAAGTAATTCAAAAGCCAACCATGGATGCCTCGGAGTCTGCAGTACATGGCCGTGAGGTTCATATGAACAAGCAGCAGCAATTACAAAAAGAAATTGTTGGCGATTTGGAAATAACACGCAAGATTACCGCCACTGAAACCACAGAAATGGAACACAAGGGTTTAATACAAGAACGCGTTGTAGAGGGTCCTGTTTTACCCGCCAAGCCACCAGTCTTTACAAAAAAGATTCAACCTTGCCGTGTATTTGAAAATGAACTGGCCAGGTTTGAGGTAGAATTCGAGGGTGAACCCAATCCGAAAATTACATGGTTCCGTGAAACCTTTGAATTAAAAAGTTCGCGCGATGTACAAATTAACACCTTCAGCGGCAAGTCCATTTTAGTAATGCCCCAGACGTTACTAGAAGATTCTGCTGTATTCACTTGCGTTGCTGAGAATCGTGGCGGTACCGCTAAATGTAGCGCCAATTTGGTTGTCGAAGAACGTCGTCGTGGAAAGAGCGGTATGACACCACCTAGCTTTGTTAGCACTATTCAAAGCACCACTGTTACCACTGGCCAATTGGCTCGTTTCGATGCCAAGGTTACAGGCACCCGTCCCATGGATGTATATTGGCTTAAGAACGGCATGAAGATTCAACCCAGCAGGAAATTCAAAATGCTAGAAGAAGATAACTTGCATACATTATTGATTATCGAACCCACCGTTGAAGATAGCGGTCGTTATGAATGTGTTGCTGTTAACGTTGCCGGTGAGGCCCGTTGTGATGGTGACTGCATCGTTCAGCCAACTGCTAAGACCGAGAAACCCACGACACCCGGCACCGAAAAGGCTCCCCATATTTTAGAACAGCTCAAGAGTCAATCGGTTGAAGAGGGCAGCAGAGTAGTTTTCCGCTGCAAAGTAGAAGGTAAACCTACACCCACTGCTCGTTGGATGCGTGGTGATAATTTCGTCAAACCCTCGCGTTATTTCCAAATGACCCGTCAAGGTGAATATTATCAACTAGTCATTTCGGAGGCTTTTCCTGAAGACGAAGGCACCTACAAATGTATTTGCGAAAATAAATTGGGCAGCATTCAGACTAGTGCTCAATTGAAAGTACGTCCCGTTGAAAACTTGGATGCTCCACCAACCATTACTGCATTGAAGGATGTGTCAGTGACCGAAGGTATGCCCGCCCAGTTCAAGACAACTGTTACGGGCAAAGTTAAGCCAACAACTGTTCAATGGTTCCGTGAAGGTGCTCTAATACCGGAAACTCCAGATTTTCAAGTAAGTTAACTATATTTTAAAAAATTTTAGAATTTTTTTCCAAATGTAAACTAAATATAATTATTCTCTTAGCTCACGAATGAGCTACTACATGAACTACTGAACTAAGAGCAAATATAACTATGGATACAAAAATTTAAAAAATTCGATCGGAATATTTCAACGTTTATACTTAGTTCATAGATGAACTAAGATTTATTGATGAACTACTTCTTTTTCTAATATATGTACTCGTAGTTCATTAATACACTAAGATTGTTAGTTTTGTATTGAATTGAAGTGCAATTTAGGAATATTTTAGAAAAAATAAGTTTTTAATCTACCTAATAGATAAGTAGAAATGGTCTGACCAAAAACTTTAGTTCCGTACTATTTCCATTCCTGTCCAACGACTGGGTGCGGACCATAGAAGTGTATATGTATGTGCTGGTGATAGAACTGAATCGCAGGGAGATATTGTGTAGCGCTAAATTGCAACTAAAATATCTCTTGTAGTAAAAGTCATTTTCAAAAAATTACGGCCCGATGACACCTTCAGACCATAATGCGCACCAAACTGTCATTTTTTCTGGATGCAATGGCTTTTCTGCAATAGCTTCGGAGTTTTTCGACAGTTTTGCTTGTAGACGTAACCACCTAACGAGAAATGTGTTTTAACGCTAAAGAAAATGTTGCTCGAAAAGTTTCCACGTTTGAACACCACGTTTGTAGTACCTTTTAACTATTTTTACCAGCTCTTTAATTGTTAAACCATACATATTTAAATGGCAAACCTTTAACTAAATAAATGACACTTCAGATGGTAAATATTTAACATCTGACAGACTTGCTAGACCGGCGGTTTTGAAATCACTAAATTGATTAGTTAAGGCGACAGTTATAGTTAAGACGACAGAAACAAGTTCTATTTTTCATTTAAAGCTATACAATGGTGTTAAAATTTTTGCAACGATTGAGAGGAAAATGTCTTACATATTATGGCTATACTAAGTGTTTCAAAAATTTACTCTAAAGAGAAAAGTTAAAGAATTTCTAGCCTTAAAGTTTTTTTCTTACAGTGTAACTATTTCGAGTTAAGGATCTAAAAACTTTTTTTTATATTTAATATCGACCTTTAATCAAATATCTTGCGTACGCGGCTTAGTTTGGTTAAGAATTTGAACAAAAATTTAATATAAGCCTTTTTCTTATATTTAAAACAAGCTTTAATACACAAAATATGTTGCGTTTCGGTCGATACCTTTTGTCATTTATCGGTTAAAGCCATTATTCTATCAGTGTCGAATTTCTGGGTTTTCTAAACGGAAAACCGATTTAATTGAGTTTTGTTGGCCTCTACAAAATTTAAATTTGCAGCATTACAAGAATTCTGCAGAGATCGAAGCAAGGTCCGGTATATATGGCGGATGCATCAAAACTCCCCAGTCGACCTCTCTCAATTTCTGCCGGGTCATCAAAGATATGTGTGAGTTAATAAAATACCTTTTTTGTTGCTCAATTCTGTCCGTCTTAATTGAATTGCTTACTTCAATCTCGTTTGACTAAGTTGTAGAAGCTTATAAAGAATAATTTTCTTTGAATCCCACCAGACACAGCGTATTCTTTCTTAGTGTTAATAATGGCTTTGCCACCATCTACAAAGCTTCACTTTGCTTTGTCCATGATCTTTTTTGCACATTATTGTCGTATGTCATCCCAGGGATGGAAAAGTTGGTACGATTGTACTTTTCTTAGCGCTATATGCAAGTCGAAAGTATTATAGCAACACAATGACTAATTTAGTGCTATTTTAAAATTTTCCCTATTGCATTACTTTTCACGAATGTATTTTAAAGAATTTGTATTTCACCACTATCCCATTTTTTGCGTTTCTTTCATTTTCATATGGCAACATAGACATACATAAAGAAGACAGACAGTAAAGCAAATGAAATTTCTGTGGTTATTATAGATTTGACCTGCGAACTGATTTACGAAAAAAAACGACTTTGATAAAATTTGAGTTGTGACGGTTTATGATTTAGTACTAGAGGTACTATTTATATTTCGGAAATAGCAAATAATAAGAAATATTTTTAAATGAAAACGGCTTTATTGTTTTTCAAAATATATTCCTTGATAATCAATATACTTTTGCATTCGTTAAAACCATTTCTCAAAGCAGTTTTCCATTCCTCTTGAGACACCTCCAAAACATGGTTTTGAAAGCTGTCGAATCAGGCCTGTAGGGAGGATGAGAAGTGAAACTAATGCCCAAGGATGCCTCTATCTCACGATATGTCACATGACGATCTTGAATTATCAGTTTATCTATGGTTTGTGGCACAACAGCCGATTTTGGACGACCTTCGCGGAATTCGTCAGCGACCGAACTACGACCACGATTATATTCACTATATAGCGATATACTGTTATTTCGATGGTGCTTTATCGCCAGACAAAGAACTGAGTTCATCGACACATTCTTGTTGATATAATCCATTTCGAAAGTTATGAAAAATAATCCAACGAAAACCTTCTCTAGAAATTTCCATTTTTTGGCTAAATTGATTACCTTAACGCACTGTAAACAAAACAAATAGAACGTTATGAATAGAAAGCGTTATGAGTACGTTTATGTTAAAAAATTTCAAACTTTATTATGGTGCTGCCAGATTTTAGCTATTGACATTAGCGTTGCCAGTTCCCGAAATATAAATAGTACCACTAGTATGCGATCTAGAACATGAACAAATTAATTTTTATTTGTAAATAAATTTGTAAAGTAAATAAATAAGAAAATAGTACAATCGGACTGAAAAAGTACACTTTTCTATAAAAAAAAAACCTTAATTCGCCTCGCTGTGTGATCCATTATTCATCGCCCGTAATCATTTGCTTCGGAAATTGTTCGATTTCCGGTCCATTAATTTATTTCAGTGTTCATTTATGTGGCACCCAAGCATCCAGCTTCTTTGTGTATCAAGCTTTCTTTAAATGGTTGATAACTGTTTGGTGATGAATGCTTAGTTCCCTTGCAACGTCCAAAAAGATGCAGGTCTTTCTCAATTTTTCCATCGAAGTTATCAGATCGAAAAAGCAAACCACTTCGATGCTGTTTTTCTAGTTACAGCATCGCTGTCGTAAACTTCACAAAATACTACATTTCAACGCATAAGTTTTCGAGATAGCTAGATCACTCTAAATCGAACACACCAAACAGTAGTAAAAGCAGGGTTGGCAACCCACTGGGTAATCCAACTAAACCCACCAGGGTTTTATTGGGTATTATATTTAAAAAAAGCCAGATGGATTTTTTATTTAAAGGTTTTCATAGTTTATTTACAATAAAAATAAATATAATTTACGTACTAGAAGTACAAATTAATTCGGTCCGCTTTATAGCTCAAATTCCAATTCCCAAGTCCCCTCTCAGAAGCCGATTTTATATTTATTATTTATTCCGAAAAAGTGACATGATTAAGTTATTCAAAAGAATAAGTTAAGTTAAGTTAAGTTAAGTTAAGTTAAGTTATTCAAAAGAATAACTTAATCATGTCTGTCTTTATATTCCTGACGTTTTACCCATAATGCATAGCTCAACCGAAGTAATTGCAGTCTGCTCCGATCATTGAGTGTCAACAGATCTTTGTTCACAATGTCGTTTTAACTCCACCAATAGTGCAGTTATAAAACCCAGTTAAACCCAATAAAACCCGATGGGTTGGGTTTTTTTTAAGGCCCAGTTTTTTGCCAATCCTGAGTAAAAGTCCATTTTTCCATGATTTCATTAACTTTTTTAGTGGTTGGTCAACCAGAGCCAGAAACATCTTTAACACCATAATTATTATTATTTGTTAGCGACAATTTGTAACCGAACTTAATCTAGCACTCAATATAATAACGACAAGTGCATAGCAATACTGAAAAGATTGAGTCTATTAGGGGTCAATTTCACTTTTTTCCTATTTAAAAATGTATCAATATCAGATCAATATTTTAGGAATGGTTTTAAAAAAGCTTAAAATCTTTAGTGTTCCAGAGAAAATACTAATTTTAATTTTATTTTTAATTCTTCTTTTCCCAGATGATTTTCGATGGCAATGCTGCAGTACTTCTTATCGGAACTACCTATGAAGAAGATTCGGGTGTATTTACAGTACGTGTAACCTCATCAACAGGACAAGCTGAATCCTCAGCTAAACTAACTGTAAAAAGTAAGGATTAAATTGAAATACAAAAAAAAAACATAAGAACGAATATTTATTAGAAACCAATTAGTAATACTGATGACGACTTGACAGAAAGAAATACAGAAAACGAAAACGATATACAATAGTTTAAAAAAAGAAAATATTAAAAAAAAAACTTTCAAAGCAGCTTTAAATAAAATGGTGCAAAATTTACAGCTGTTTTATTAAAAAAAAAAAAAAAAAAAAAAAAAAAAAAAAAAACTATTGTATAAAACTAAAAACAAACTAACCCTTAGTATTTAAGTTTGAATTAAAACAAAGCCTAAACCCCTTATAAAACAAAAAATAAAATAAATGTTTGCTTTTTTATAAATTTATAACAACAAAATATTAATTTAACATTAAAAAAATCTATAGAAAATAATAATAAATTGAAAAAAAAAATTTAATTCAGAAAATCTAAGCGAAAGTTTTTGAAAAGCAACTACATGGATTTATGGGTCTTTAGAGTATAGCAAGTAGGGAAACACTGCCAAAGAGACAGAGAGAGAGTGAGAGAGTGAGAGAGAGAGAAGAAAAGATAAAAATTATTATTAGTCATAGGAGATTGTAAAAAGACAAAGAAATCTTATATGGGGCCGTGTGCAAGATCTTTTCAAATATACATACTCGTACACTCACTCCCTCCTACATAAAATGCTGTTGACCACGCAATTAGCATAAAATATGGTAGATGACAATATATGTATGTACATACACGTACGAGTTAGTTATAGATATAGATTCCACACACATTTTGGCTGCATTAGCCAAATGTATAGATAGAAAAATAAATAATTTTAATTATTATTTTGGTCTATTTCACTATAAAAAAAGAGTCTCTGGGGTCTTTAATAATATCTTGGAATACGTGCGCAAAAAGCTCATTATTTATCTTTCAAATTCAGAAAAAAAAAACCAAAAAACAGATTAGATTAAAATTTATTTTGAGTTTTCTTGAATTCTATACAAAGATGTGCTAAATTTGAAATGTTATTTATTTCATTCGGGAAAACAAAAAAAAAAATATTATTTTATTTTTATTATTTTATTTTCGTTTTTAACCAAGAAACCAGCCCTAGAGAGTATATGTGAAAAACAATCTTCCAAAACACAAAAAAAATTAAACGCTTCATATACATTTTTCGAAAATTTTATTTCATTTTTTTTCATAGAACAAAACTAATGTAGTTCTTAAAATAGACAAATAAAACTACAGCAAATAAACTGTTTTTTCTGTTTAATATTTATTTTTTTATTATCTTTATTGAAATCATACACAATATTTGTATATAAAATAATTGCTAGAATTGCATATTTATAAAATAGAGAAAGATACTTACAATTGTTACAAAAACAATTTTTTTTTCTAAAGAGGGATATTATGAAAAATTAGTAATTTGCTGCTAAAAAAAAAAACAAAAAAAACATTTGAAAAATAAAAAGAAAACCTCTTGTAATGGCATCATTTTACAATTACAAATTAATGTCTGGTTTTATCGTTGCCTTTTAATATTTCGCAACAGCTTTAATAGTGATTTTTTGTTTTTAGCTTCTATGTGATTCATTTAATTAGATTATGATGATGATTGTCATGTGGCCATAAACAAATTCGTAAGCATAACGTCCTCTTAGCTGACAAACCAAATAAATACAAAAAACATCTTAAAAATATTAATATTTTGTCAGGGACGACGCTGTTTAACTGATGTTGATGAACGTGACAAATTTTTTGATTAGAATAGACCCTTCCCTCCCTCTATCACACTCTCTCGCTCTCTCTGACCGCACTTCTTGTAAAGACCTGTAAAGATGTGTAAAATATTTAAATTTTCTTTTAAAAATTCATAAGAAATTTTGTAGCTAACCTTGGTAATTCAAACGTTTCCAACAACAAAAGGGTTCACGGACATCATAAAACGACTTCAGCATATTGAAAAGTATACTCAGCGTTCAATAAATACAATATATAAGTAAAAGGAAAAAATAAATAAACTCATTAAATAATAAATATAAATTTGTAACTTATTTTTTGTTTTTAGTAACCGGTTAAAAAAAGTATGTTAAAATGGAAAACAAAAAGTTTTCAAAGTGAAAAGATTGCTGTTTCATATTACAAATATAGCGATTTCAATTTAAAAACAAACATTGCTTTGGTTCGTATTGAAAACATAGCAGTTTTTATTTAAAAACAAGCATTCTTTTGATTTGTTAATGAATCAAAGTGAAAATATTACTGATTCGTATTGAAAAAAGCGGTTTCAATTTAACAACAAATGTTGTTTTGAATTGTTTTTAAATAAATATAATTATTTTAATACTTTCTCTCTTTTTCTAAAATAGGTAAAACTTGTCTTTAAAATCATAACAATTGTACGAGTTGTTAATACAATACTCATTTTGTTTACTGATTTCTCCAAGAAAATAACTTCAAATAAATTGCTACTAAAATTGACTACAATTTGGTAACGAATACAGAAGTTGACAACAACAAAAAATTGTTATTGTGGACTAGATATTCAACTAGTTTTGTTTCAAATATTCAAATTAAACTGACAACTTTATATCTATTAAGTTTAAACGACTGTTTTTTATACTGATAAACTTGGATTATCTTCTGATATATTGTCTTGTTCAATTTGACTTCAAGTTAACAACGAAAGTGATCGTTTTAATAAAGCACTTTATTAAAAAGAGCCAATATGCACTTCAATTCATTGATATTTTGTTAAAAATAGAATCGCAGTTTTAAAATTTTTTCTTTTGAAAGTATCAGTTTTCAAATGGGAAGTTATTCCAATGTTCCAATGTGTAGATTGACAACATATATAAACATTTTGAAAATATTTTATTTTTCATTAAAATTTTTTATGTTTCATCCCCGTAGTCAGCATAGAACCAAATGTCTCTATGTCAATACTCTTTTTCTAGCGACGACTGCATTAGTTTAAATGTCGACAACTTTCCTTTTGAGAGCGAAAAAAGATACACTAGAGACAATAGTTCTAGTGTATTTCTGATGATATTGTCATCAATAGGGCCACCAAAATGAACTAGTGAATATTTGGTTCAAATGTCTCCATATGATCGCATAAGAATTACCTCGTCAACAATGCTAAAGTCTACTGGTTGATTTTCAATGACAAGCTAAAGTTAAATGTCAATAGATGATTACATTGACTGGGGTAGACCTGGTCAGTAGTATTACTGACAGTGTCGCTAATATAGCACTATATTTCACTATTGGTATTTTCAGCAGGGCTATTACAAAGTTAAGAGCTCAGTGGTACAGTTTAATTTTTTTTTCTTTTTGATAGTATTTTTGAATAAAAAAATATTGGCTGTAATACAGTTTTATTTCAATAATAATCAAAACAATGTAGTTTAGAAATCGCTCGTGTTAAAAACTAAATTTTCGGTTTTAAAATATGTTTATTTTTTTAAATGATTAATTTGCAAAAATCAATTTTTTAATTATTTTTATTTTTAACTAAACAACTACAACCGGTTTATTTGTATTTATTGAAATTATTATTGTATAAAATCTTTATAATACAGATATATTTAACCCCATATTGATAAAACAATAAAATGTATTTGAAGCAAATTTTGTAAGAAAAATTGTATGAAATGGGGGTTTTTGCACTTTCACTTAATCACTTATTTAAGTTTAACACTGAGTATACTCTGTCTAAAAATAAACCGTTTATTTACTTTTGACCCGGACTGTAAGACATTTATGAACAAGATGTCATTTTTTATACAATTTATTTTTATTTTCATTTAGTTTTATTTTATTATTTTTAATTATATATTTATCTTATTTAAATAATTATTTATAAAATCAAATCATTGTTCTTTGTAGTGTGTTTGCATGAGATTTTATAATTATTTTTTATAATTTTTTTTTTATTGTTCTATTTAATATAATGCTTTACTAATAACACACCAATTTTCTTTTTTATTAATTTTAATTTTTTAACACCCATATTCATAAAAAATAAAATGTATTTGAAATCTATTTAAAAAAATTAAATCTATTAAAAAAAAACATATCAAATTCATTTTAAATTTTGTGAATATGGGGGTAAATGTTTAATGTTTTATAAAGCAAAAGTTTTATTTAAATGCTTTATTTGGCTGTTTTATTAAGTAATTAAAAATTATTAATTAAAACGCTTCTTAAAAAAAAAAAAACTTAATCATAAAATACTCATGCGTTAAAATTTGTATTTTTAGGCTTTTGTTATTAAGTTATTGTTTAAAGAAAAAAAATAATAAACTTTTGTTGTTAAGCTACAAAAAAGCGCTGGATTTAGAATTCAATTTGATTTTTTTAACAAAATATTTTTCAAAAAATTTTTAAATTTTAAAAATCCGGCGTTTTTTTTTTTGCTCTTTATATGTTTATTAATATATTATTTCCAAAAAAGAAAAATCAACTAATTTTATGTTTTATTTTTATTTTCTTTTAAATGTATATTTGTTGTTTAAATAATAAAAACTTTTTTATAAATATTTAATACAAAATCCCTTTTATATGTAAAACGCTTTTTTGTTTCTTTCAAACAAACAAAATAAAACTAAATGCTTTTATTAATTTAACATTTTTAAAAGGTAAGTTTGTTTATTTATTTATATATATACATTTTTTATGTATAAACCGATCCTTTAAAGAAAACACGTACAAAAATTCCCGTAAAAATCGTTTTAAAATTCACCACCACCGCTAGACGAGCGCGAGAGCAACCCATGCTACACCTTGACGCGTTTACTTTCGTCTGAAAACTGAACAAATATTTATTGAAAATTTTTAAAAACCAAATTGCTTTTCTTAGCATTATCACCAAGTAGTAGCGGGCATGAGTAAAAATAATGTTTATATGTATCTATGTTTATAAATGTCTATATAGATGAGTGTATGTGTATATAAATATCTGCATACGCGGTAGAAAAAAACACCCCACCACCAACCAGGTGGTATAATAACTGATAATGATGATGATAATAATAATGGTGGTGTTTCTTTATGAAACAACACAAAACACAAATCATTGAATTATTTTTAAATATATTCACCTCCTTAAGGCGAGCGCAACTGAAAAAATAAAATAAAAACATACCAACAAAACTCAATAACTCAACACCTTAAAACTTAAATTCGAAATAAAAAATTAAAAAAAAAAAATTCTGAAATGATATTTGACATGAATTTACCTGTATACTATACTATACTATATATATATATATATATATATATATATATATATATATATATATATATATATATATATATATACTTAAACAATCTCTTATATACATACCTACCTACCTATTCATTATATGCATGCCACACTTATTACTTGTTGCCAAAAATACTTTTACTTTCACTCGATCTATCCATTGACGTTTTTTATTTCCTTTTTTTTCGCATGCAATTCATCACAATATGTTGTTTGTTATTCAGAAATTATTTAAAACTCTTTGACTAATTTCATATACAAATTAATTTGATTTTAAGATGATGACTTGTTCTTAAACAAATCAAAATATACAATTAATTTCTATATGTATAGATGAATATTATTCAATGACTATAAAAAAATAAAATGTTTAATTTTTCACACCTTGATTCATTTTAGTTTAAGAAAATAATAGATTATTTATATTACGTTGAATCACCATGTTGATTTTCAAAAGAAAGATATTTTCGCACGAGCTATAATTTTTTTGATTAATTTTAATAAAATAAAATTTTATGTCATGGCTGATTTAAAATTTTTTCAATCAATGCACTTGAAATTTTAACGATTTTAATAAAGGTTTCAATCGTAATAATTTCTTAATTTTTTTTTTTTACTCAAATAATTTTGTATAAATGCCTTATTCTAACGGGTGTAAAAATGTTTCTTAAAAAAAAAAAATAAAACCATCGGATATGCGTTCAAGCTCCTTTGGTTTTAGATTAGCCTGTAGTCGTAAGCTAGATAGATTACTAAGTCTAAATCCAGATAACATGCCAAGGTTCAGTAGTATGTAGTCGCATAAAAATATTTTTATTTCGGAAGCCATAGCCACGCATAACCATGGAAAGTGCAAGGTTATTGCGATTGCAATATAAGTTATTGAAGGGAAGTCCGAGTACATAATGCCTAGTTTATACTGCCTTCATAACTCCCTTTTATTATGCATAATAAGTTGCATAGTGCGTTTTCTATTAAAAGAGGACCACATTCACTTATCTATCCTACAAGTGTCTAGGTTACACCAACTATTTACAGCCTTTTGAATAAAGAGTCTACTACTTTTAATTTGACTACCCTCCCAAACCATTTCTGGACACAGATTTCGTTGTGAGTAAGCCATTTGTTCTGTATCCGTTGTGATGTAGATAGATAAATTAAAGTCCTTGTGGCGGGTTGGGGTGGAGTCGTTATTTCAGCAAATGAAACAAAAATTTCCTTCAAACTTCCAGACCACGGCAGCGTTTTTCAGGTGGAGGTCTCGGCAATTAAAAGGGCAGTAGATTGGCTTATATACTACAGAGTATTCGATGTGAAAACAGGATCTGTACAGACAGTCAGGCTGCAGTTAGGACTCTCCCTCCCTCTGTTATCTACTCTACATCGTTATTGGTTCATAAATGACGGGGATCTCTAAACAAGATGGTGAGACATTCAAACCAAGACTTAATCTGGGTGAGGGTAACTCGCGGAAATTATATGTGTGACTAATAAACTTGCTAACGGTAGGGTTCTCTTCTAAGTGAGGAGAAGATTGACCATATGGTCGTGAACATTGCAGTTATATATTACCTTACAGATTGTAGTATTGTGGGGGTAACTTAGTAAGTAGGATACCAAATGAATTCGTTAATAAAAAAACTTTTAACATTTTTAGTTCGAAGTCAACCATGAGCATCATAAATAGTTTTGATGAATGGTTTTTAGAAAAGCAAAAAAACAGGTTTGCATTTGTTTAAGTATTTTATTTGAAAATATTTCTTGCAAGAAAAAAAATCATATCAAAGTTAAAAAAAAAACTTGAATTTTTAATACAATTGTAATGGGTGTGAGATTTTTTATTAATTCTTGCAAAACAATTCATTAAAAACAAAAACAATTTCAATTCATTGCAATTCATTCATTGAAACGAGTTTAAATTTTGTTTTAAATTTTATTTCAAAATGCTTTTTGATAAAAATGCTTTTAAAGCTAGAATAACGTTAATCCTTAATAGCATTGCAACGGGTGTGATATTTTTTAAAATTTGTGTTTTCACTTTCTTTTTTATTTTCTTGAAAAGAAAAATAATTATAGGGATGTATTAATGACTGCAAACCATTTTTTAAATATTATTTTATAAATGATATTACACATAAATTTTTTTTATTACGCCTTGCTCTTTAACCAAGGACTATGAGCTGCCTCTATAATGGCCATAGGAGTTTTATAATTTATCTTCACCTTTGTTCACTTACAGCAAGATCCCTAAGCTCCACACTATTTCTATGTAGGATTGATCTCTGTCAAGTGTTTTTTGGTTTTTCACCTTGTCTGCTAACTTGCAGATCCTTGCAGAAGTACGGATAGGACAAATGATTTAAAAATGTGTATTTTCGTTTTTAGACTATATGTATTCGTATTCCAATTGTTATTTAACTTTGTCAATGTTCCTACCGATTTCATAATTTTATTCTATTCATCTTTGAGAATTCCACCATCTTCCGTTATCACACTTTCCAAGTATGGAAATTCCCTAGCACGCTCTACTTGGTTTTAAGCTGCCATGAGCGCTCGAATCATCTAATTTTACCTGCATATCGTATAATCTGTGTGAGAGTACGCATTTGTCATGCGCATAGTCCAACGATTCAAGACGCACATTTACTTTTATTGTATCCCACACTATCTCTCGAGGCTTGTTGATCTCCATGATAACACATCAGTAACTAAAATAAACAATAATGGTGATAAAAGACAACCTTACCGTACAGTAGATAAAGTCTTGAATGTATCAGACGTTCTTCCCTCGTCCAGTACCGAACACTAGAAATTTCATAGATATTGTGGATTTAAAAAAAACTGAACAATTTTTCAGACTGTGCCATTGTAACGGGTGTGACATTTTTTATTTAAATCTCTGATGATGATCGTCATCATCCTCATTTATCTTAAGCTTTAGTGATAATTTTTTTAATTATCCGGACTTAATATACACAGTCTTACATATAAAAGTAAGTTCATAACAAACTTTATTCGATGGCGATCCTCTTACGATCTAAATTAAAGACACACAAGATTTGGTGTCGACTGTATAATAGCACTAAATGATGAAAAAGAAGAATGACATTCAACATGTGACGACAGAACGTTTACAAACTCATTAAAAATCTGAAATAAATATGTAATTCCAATGGTCGATTTCTAAAAAAGATTTAATTAATATTAATGAATTAATTTTTAACATGAATATGTTAAAAATGCACACTCCATATTCCTTCACAGTTGCCAATTATCCATTACCAAAATCATTAAAAAAAAAAATCAGAAAATTTTCTATTCAAAAGAATTTTCTATTAAGAAGAATCCAATATAAAATATCATACAGTAATTGTTTTCCTAGTTTTGCACAAATCTTTAACTTGATCAGAAACTTACTAAACATGCTTTAAAATAACGAGCAGATGAAATGTCTTATATCGAATTATGATGTTCTAATCATAATACGGAATATATGTTCTAACATCTGCTTATTCCCTTAATAAAGAGATATAAAATAAATACAAGAAATTATCTTTACTAATGTTTTCAAACCTATAGACTGCGTGTATTCCTAAAAAATTCTATAATTATTTTTATTATTATTAAATATTGAAATTTCTTCATGCTTATTAGGCCATACGCGAGTATAATAAAAGTTTTTTTTTTAGCTTGTCATTGTTTTGAAAAAAAAAATTATTGAAAAATTATAAATTAAAAAAATTCTAAATAAAATATTTATAATTAGAAACAAAAATATGGTGCAACTTGCAGTTTATAAATAAACTTATCTATCTACTCATATATAGAACAATTTCAAAAAATACCAAAAACAAAAAAACTCATCTTCTGGGCAAAATTTTGTAATTAGGTTAAGCAAAAAGATATTTTTATCACTTTAGAATACTTTTTTTTCATAAATAATTAACAGAACCATAAAGCTATGCAATGTTAAAAAGCATTTAAATTAAATTTTCTTTTTGATGTCTTTGCTTGAGAGATCTATGACTAATACCATAGAAATTCGTAAACAACGGTGATTCATCAAATCACTCATTCAGTCATTTTTTTCATTGATTTGTTGCAGTTAATCGTGATGAAATGTTTCAATAGCATAACGAAATTATTAAAATATGCATATGTATGTATGTATGTATGTATGTATGTATGTATGTATATGCCATATTTGTATTGACCAAAGAAAACAATTTACGATTTTTTTTTTACAATTTATAAAACATTAAGTAAATTTTATGTTGCCCTGTCGCACGCATCTCCAACACCTCAAATTTCATTATAATGTTTTGTTGATTCGTCTTTTTCCATATTTTAGGTAATAAGTATTGTGTAAATCAAGCACGTTCTTATGTAAGACAATTACTAATAGGATAGCAATTCAAGCAGCCATATCTAATTAGAAAATTAGCATTAACTTCTAGGTAGCAATGCTTTTGTAACAATGTCAAAATTTATAACTGATATTATACCCAAAACCATTTTAATAGGACAGTACTGCTTACTTCAGAACCGGTATATTAAGTATCATTTTTTAAGACAATTATCTGTAAGAAGATAACTCGAAAATATTCGAACCATATTATTTCTGTTTAAATAGGCTTCGGATATTTCGCATAGAAACATACATTCGCTAAAGGTGTTTTAATCTCATAACTTCCATACAAAATTGTCTATCCTCACCTTAAAATACGCACCAAATTTGATTAATATTGTGCCAGAATAATCCAAAAAGTATTTAGGTTAGGCAGTAACATAAAGATGTATACCATTATGTCGAAAGCAATTATTTAAGTAGAAACTTGTATTAAAAATGCCTAATTTCTACATTGTTCACATCTGTACATAAGCGAACTACACTGGGATAGCCCCTTAAAAAATCGCTTGGAAATGTTTAAGAACAAATATATAAAATGAAAAACAAAATTTGTTATTTGATAATTAATATAAGGAAAAATCAAATATTTTTTATATGAACAAGTACCCGGTGGTGGCGGTCATAGTGAAACATCGTGATAAACGCTGACAATGGTAAATCGTCGATGACTGACGATGAATTTTCTATGGTGTCATACATGAATTTTTAAAATAATTGTCGAAATTTTTGTAGATAACAGGAGCCTGTGTATTACTAAGTCCTAAGAGACAATATTATGGAGAATCATCAGTGCTTTAGTCATTAACAGCACGTAGTTAACTCATAACAGTAAATGTCGCTAAATTTCAATTTGCTTAGTATAGCGACATTACAATATAGTTGTCATTCATAACTTTTTTTCATTTACGATAATTTCTTACAAGTTTAGACTTGATGCTGATTTTGTGACAAAGATTCATCGATGAAACTATCATAGCGACAGTGTCACTCATATACGACACCGGGTATATGCATATAAAAATATTGGGTATTCGAAAAAAATCGTTTGAAAATTTAAATTCAAACATGAAACACCTTTTTCTTAGCTTTTTAACGAGCTTTATTTAACCAAATATGTGCCGTTTTTATAGATAACCTTTTACCATTTTTGGTGTAAAACCAACTGATTCAATTACGTATTGCAGGCCTCAGCGAAATTTAGATTTAAACCCTTAAGAGAGTTCTGTAGAAATCGAAACAAATTATAATCTTAAGGTGCCAGAGATGGGCTATAGGATGCAACAAAACTTCCCAGCTAAGCTTTTTTAGAGTTTGCAGGGTCATTAAAGATGCGTGTGGTCTAGCGCAGTTATGATGGAAAGCAACACCTTTTCTGTTGAGCAATTTTGGCAGTTTTGTTTAAATTTCTTGCTCCAATCTTGCAAATTGTGGACAGTAGAGTTCAGAGTCAACAATGTGACAAGGTTATAGAAGCTTATAATGAACATTTCCCCTAAAATTCTACCAGACACACACTACTAGCTTTAATAGTGTCTGCGAAGCTTCGCCTTACTTCGTCCATGACCTTTTTTGCACTTTATTGCTGTATGTGATCCACTTTTGATTGCAAGTAATCATTCGCTTCACAAATGGTTAAGTTTCGTTTCATATTAGCAGTAAATCACAAATAGAAAAATTGTCCATTCAATTTTTCACTGTTAAGTAGAGCACCTAACCATCAAGCTTCTTTCTGTATCCAGTTTTCTTCAAACTGTTGATAACTGTTTGATGATGAATGCCAAGTTCCTTAGCAATGCCCACTCTGCTTATTTGTCGGTCTGCCTCAATTTATTCCATGATTTTATCGAATTTTTTAATGACTGATCGACCAGAGCGAGGTACATCTTTTACATCGAAGTTAACAGATAGAAAACGAGTAACCTATCGTTGGCTGCTGTTTTTCTAGTCACAGCATCGCATCTGTATAATTCAAAAATTTTTTCAGCAACCAGCGACACATTCTTGCCTTTTTTATAATAGATAAGCAAACAAACTATGGCGGTAATATTCAGAATTTTCGCTCATTTTTAAATTTTTCAAACTTAACCGAGCAGCCAATATATTTAACTTTAAATATGTATTATTTTATAAAAATACATAATTATTATGTATTTAGAATTTTAATGTAATAAATCAAAGTTATTAAACAAATGTAACCTGTGTGACCTTTAAAAAATTTATTATTGACATGAGTTTAGCACACAAAAATTTGTATATCTTCAAAGTTTATATCATATGATCCATTTCGACCGTTTGTAAAAGAAATCAAAGTTGTTTAACAAATGTAACCGTTATGTCCATTTAGTCATTTTAATAGTTTTTTTTAGAAAAAACTTTCCTCTGTTTAATTTTTTTTTATATTCATTAGTTTCAGAATAAAAACATAAAATTTTGTTTATATACATTTCCCGATTTGGACAGCTGTTCTATTTTGTTTTTGCTTGCCGTAGAATGATTAATGATCTCTTCAAATTCATATAATAATACAAATAATATTGTTTATAATAAAATATTTGAAATTTATTATATTTTAAATTATAGAATTTAAAAATAAATATATTAATCATAGAAGAGAAACATATATATATATATATATATATATATATATATATATATATATATATATATATATATATATATATATACATATATATATATATATATTGCAACATAGAAAAAAATTGTTACAAATATGCCTCTTCCCATAATTTTAAACATATAATTTTACCCACATATCTACATAATTTACTTCCGACTTATAAAGGATTCAAAAAACAAATTTGTATGAAAATTATGTTTTATAAATCCTTCATAAATCAAAAATATTTTTATGAATATGGGGGTAATTTTAAACGGCAATCCTAAGCACGAAGATTTCTGTCGATATTATATACTTTTAATTAATTACCATTGAGGAAACTTTATTCTAAACTAAATTTTAATTCTAGCAAATAAAATTTAATTTTTCTGTATTAAACTATATATATATATATATATATATATATATATATATATATATATATATATATATATATATATATATATATATATATATAAAATGCATTCCTTTTGTGCTCTGTGGTAATGTACATACATTCTTTACCGTCAAAAATCCTTAACTAGCACCTTAATGATCATTCAAAACTCGAACACTTGAACAGCGCCAGCTAGACTGCATCTGGTCGAGAATGGATGGCAAGGCATGGCATGGCATGGGGTCTGTATATGTATAAGAGGTACATACACACATGCACATTGCAAAGCCGAGCCATTTAACAAAATTACATTTGAAGCAATAAATTGTTGCCATTAGAAACCAATAAAAATTGCTTAACAAAATGCGTTCGTTGGCAATAAATTTCATTCCAAAAAAATTATAAAATTTTCTTTCTTAGTGTTTATGTTTCAACAGTTGAAATAATATAAACAATTTGAATTTTCAATTTTATTCTACTGCCTAAATAAGAAAACATATGGAGTAGCAACATATGTAAATGCATCCAGGAAATAAACTAAAAATGGAAAAAGAAATAAAAGAAATTGGGTCAGATTTTAGTACAAAAAACAATGTAAACAAAACGAAGTATTTCATGCCCTATCTCTGTTTTCTTTTTTAGAATTGAACATTTTTATACACTATAACATTTTATATTATTATTTTTTTAAATAATAAATTAAAAAATTTAAAAAATTTGTTTTAACTTTTCTACGAATAATTGATTGTTTAAAATATATATATATATATTATATATATTATATACAATATATAAAAACAGAAAGATGCTTTGGCTTAAACTTTGAACAATTATCTCTTAAGCAAATAGTTATATTTGTCATTCCCATTAATATTAATTCCTTTAACGATACACGGAGATCATAGTCGAAGGCTAATGCTTTAATCTGGCTCTAAGTTATCATATTTTGTATACTAAAGAATGAACTATTTAACGTTTTTCCAAATAAGAATAAAACCATAAAATAAAATATAAAACCCATAAAATACATCCGTATAGGACGGTAGCTTTGGTGCCTCCTTGACATATGTCAAGACTTGGGCTCAAACTTTCTCCAGTTTTTCTAATTTTAAAGGGATATAAACTTTACTTTGATGTCTTACGAACTAAGCAACTAGGAAAACTTTTATTTTTCTCATTAAGAAAGTTGTAATGCAAATTTCAATTTTATATAAAGCGATGCAAATAAAAATAATTTACCTTAGAAATCCAGTTATTCAATATTTTCTTATGTATCCCAAAAATATGTACAATGGAACAGTTATAAAATTTTTGGCATAGTACCACGAGGTGGGCAATGTTGTTTTATTAACGAAAAATATTATTTTGGGTTATTTAGCAAAAAAAAAAAACTTCACACTAAAAATTCAAATCCCAAATCAGTAAAAGAAATATTTGATTTTTTAAATTGGGTATAACTCGAACTGATATGTTGGTATGAGTATAAGTGCTAATGCATTTATGTCTCCCTAAGATTTTGGAAATTTTTTAACTACGCTATCTCATTGCATACAAACACAAATTTAAGCTTCATCGCTCTTGATGCGTGAACTTTTTTGATGCCGGTGAAAAAGTAAAAACGTGTATCTTCATAGTTTTAATTGCAAAAGAAAATTTAAAAGTTATAGCCCTAATATAGAATATTAACCTACATGTGCTGTCGATATATTACTCTTCTACAACATCTTTGAAAACAGTTCGTAGAGTACTTCTAAACGTACATATCTGTTAAGAACAGTACGAGTAAAACTTTTTTCAGAGGTTCATGACATGCTCACATAAGACATCGAATTACTTTTTTCGCTATTTTAATTACTTATATGAATTATCCTGTTCACATGGTATATTTCTAATTGGTTTTGACAGTTTTTGTTTATTGTTAAATTGTGTAAATTTTATGTTAACAATGACAAAAAAATGTAAAGAAATTAAATTCGGTTAAGAATTTGCTTTACTAAATCAATTATGTGTCGCTTCGATGAATAATATTTTGCCGTTTTGTGGCATAGCCATCTGTGTACAACTTTAAGATTTACTGAGCGAAAAATTGATCTAATTACGTAGAAATTTTACGGAATCTAAATTTGCACCACTATTAAAGCTCTGTAGATATCAAAACAAATGATAATCTGAAGGTGCAAGGTCCGGGATATATGGTGGATGCATAAAAACTTCAAGGTCT
This sequence comes from Wohlfahrtia magnifica, assembly GCA_023159175.1. Classification (NCBI taxonomy): domain Eukaryota; kingdom Metazoa; phylum Arthropoda; class Insecta; order Diptera; family Sarcophagidae; genus Wohlfahrtia; species Wohlfahrtia magnifica. The sequence continues at coordinate 5,710,520 of JAKWBJ010000482.1, read as the reverse complement.
CTCAGCTTCTGCCGTGTCGTTAATTTTGTCTAATGTTGTCATTATGATGAACACAACTCCTTTTCTGTTTATCAATTCTGGTCATTTTAATTGAATTGAATGTTTCAATCCCGTTAATTGTTGACTGTATAAATCAGAATCAACGTTTGACCAGGTTGTAGAAGCTTATAATAAAGAATTATCATCCAATCTCACTAGACGCCCCGCATTACTATCTTCGTGTTAATCCTGGCTTTGACACCATCTGAGATGATTCGCCTTCTTCGTCCACGATCTTTTTCGCACATTATTGTCGTACGTAATCAATCGTTCCGACAATGTGTTGATTTCGTTCCATCTTAGCAGCGAACGCAAATGGAAATTCGGTCTATTAAACTTTTCATTGTTAATTTATTTGGCACTTATAGATCGAGCTTCTTTGTATATCCAGCTTTCTTCAAATGGTTGTTTAACGTTTGATGATGAATGTCTAGTTCCCTAACAATGGCCACGCTGCTTATGTGTCGGTCTTCCTCAACTTTTTGATGATTTCATTGACTTTTTTAGTGATTTGTCAACCAGAGTGAGATGCATCTTTAATATCTAAATACTATTTATTCATAAAATTGCATATAATAGAAATAAAATAAACCATAATTCATGCAAATCGATGAGTAAATACTTATTTTATTCTTAATAAAGTGAAAGTATCTAGTTTTGAAAATATAATATAGTAAAATATAGTGGTTATCCAAGGTAAATCTGCTTGTTGCATAGTGTTATCAGATAGAAAACAAGCAAACCGTTCCGCTACTATTTTGTTAGTTACAACATCGTCTCCGTAAATTTCACATATTTTTTCAGCAGCCTGCTACACATTTTTAGCTTTTCTGTAATAGAAAGGTAAAATATGACGGTAGTTTTCCGAATTTTTACTTATTTTTAAACGTAAATAACTTTTCACAGAATAATGCGATTTAAATAATATCGTCTAACAAAGTGAAGCTTCCAATGTCACCTTTCAAACAAGCTATAATGATGCAATTAATATTATCAGATATATTACATTTTAGAGATATCTGCCGGCAATTTGTAACCGATCTTAACTGAACACCTAGTACAACTGAGATTCGAAAATATTTTTTTTAATACACTTTATAAAATTTATTAATTTAATAAATGCGAATGGAGTCAGAGTTGCGAAAACAATTTGTAGTAATTTTTAAGAGATTTTTTTCAATTCACGCCACTGTGCTACATATTGTGATTTTAAGCAAAACAAAAAAAATTCTTTTTAATTAAAATGGCAACAATATGTCTGATACAGAAGAAAAAATTTTAATAGCCTATAAAAATATTTTCTATTTAAAATGATCTATTTTTGTAAATAAATTCTATATAGGGAGACAATCTACATATATTTTTAACTTTATTTATAAAAACAATTTATTTGCCATATTTTATACTAAGCGAAGAAAATAAAAACAAAAAAAGAATTATTATTTTATTTTGATTTTTTTTAAGGTATTGTCAAACAACTCTAATGAGTGGTACAATGTATTATTAATGAATACAAAAAGCATATAAAATTATAAATAGAATCGAAATATTTAAAAATGAGAAAATATGCAAAGAAAAACAATAATTAAAATTATATAATTTCAGTAGAAAAACATTTAAAAATATATATTTTTTTTAAATTTATTTCAATGTATCCTCATTTTGTCATATAGATGTCATGATGCTATATATGTACAATATATATGTACATAGGGCATATAGTCTATTATATATGTACATACGAACACCTTATACATGTATATACATATGTACATGCAACAACAAAAAGAAGACATTTTTTATTTATTTTTCTAAACTGAACAAATATTAAAATTAATTTTGTCTGACAAGTTGTTATGTTTTATGAATGTTTTCAGTCAATTATAAAATTGTAAAAAAATTCAAATTAAACATTATTTTTAACCAAAAAATAAGTATGTTTTTATAATGATTCAGAGCCATTAATAAAAAGGATTATAATCTATTAGCAACATATATGTATATACATTCGTACATTGGTACATATGTATATTATGTGAATGAATGCTTAGCCCTCAACATCATTTGTACATTGCAAAGCGTTTACCTACCCCCGCCAATCGTAATAGGCCTTTTTGCATTAAATCTTTTATTTTATTTTTTTTTTCTTCACTTAGTCTAAAAAGCGTCTATAAAACGTGTCCCAGATTTGTTTTTTGTAAAATCATATCAATTGTGAAGGTCATTTATTGTATATCATACTTTTGACGTATATTGACCTTGATACCTCAAGATTAACGTTAATTTCATTTGAATTTGAATTTGATTCGAATTATGAATTTTGAATGATCAATGTCGTGTTTTGTTTTTCCAACACATATTAAAAATTATTTAATTAAAATATTTTCATGTTTCTTTCTCTAAATATGTATCAAAGAATATACATAATTATTTTTGTTAATGATAAAATCAAATATAATTAAAATGATGATAAATATTTTTTTATATTTCATATATGATTTTTATTTCTTTTTAACATTTGTTTTTAAATTCTCAGGGGAAATACGAAAAAATATGAAATATGAAATAAAGGTATGACAACAAAAAATTTATACAATTTTAATGGTAACACAAAAAAAAATAATTTTATTTTTTAAATCAAGAAAAAAAAATATTTTTTTGCATCATTGCAAAAAATGTTACACTCCTTACAATTTTATCTCATTGCGAAAAGCTAAAAATTAAAGTTTATTAAAAATATTGTTATTCGGAATCTTTCATAAATATACTGCGGTCATCAGGATAGAACCACATCGTTCAAAAAAATATATATAAATTGCGAATCCAAAAATAATAAATGCAATTTTTTTTTTCAGACAAGTAGCAGACAAATAGCAATGATAATACGGTGCGACAAAAAAATATCTAGTAAATGATACTATTTTTCTGATAGGCGCTATCATGTAGAACAGGGATCTGTTTCTGGAATTTTCGAAACACCTTAAAAATCTCGAATTACATGTTAAAAACCTTAATGCACTTTTAAGCTAATAACTTTACTGAATATTACCCGATTTTAAGTTTCTTTTCAGATTTCGAAAGAAGAGAATCAGACCTCTTACACATACATACAGTGGCTCAAACGTATAATTGGACACTAGGTAAAAAATTATTCAAATGGCGCTTTTTTCGTTTCAATGATAGTAGCTCTAATAAATTTTGATGCAGGGTTATAGATTATTAAAAAAGCTTTAAAACAATGTATAATACTTAGCATGTTTTAATAAAAACCGTTTTTTAAATGAGAAATGAAAATAAAACTAACAAATTTCATGACAAACGCATAATTGAACACATGATGTTGATAACGATTTATTGTTGTAAAACGGTTCCTTGGATCGTTATTATTTCTGTTAAGTGAGTACATGTCTATTCAAATACAAATGATGAATCATTATAAAAGTGTAGTATTAAAAGTGCGGATCAGAATTGTAATGGATCAAAGAAAAAACAAACAACTTTGGAAACACGGTATTTAATTATAAGATTACACGGCGAGGGTAAATCAGTGCGTCAAATCAGTGAAATTGTTGACCGATGCTTGTCCACCCACAGTTCATGCTATCATTCAAAGGTATCAGCCAAATTTTCAAGTAGAAAATAAAAGTCGTATTGGTCAAGGAAAGAAATTAAATGATTATGATGAGCCATTGATTTTGAGGGAAATTAAAGCAAAACCATTCACCACGTCGATTGAATTGAAGAATATGGTTAAATCCAATTTAAAAAAAGATGTTTGTGCCGAGACCATTCGAAACGTGTTAATGAAGAATGATTTACATGGACAAATAGCCAGAAAAAAGCCCTATATCAGTAAAAAAAATAAAATTGCACGGTTGAAATTTTGTAAGGAATATTTATTAAAAGATTCTGACTTTTGGAACACAGTAATTTTGCAAAAACTTGTTTAATTTAATTGTTTTTAACCTTTTAATTTGTTATAGATAGGTACTCCTTACTGATGAGAGTAAATTTGCATAGATCAGATGGAAAGCAGTACGTTTGGCGTAAGTCAAATACTGAGTTTTTGCCTAATAACACTCAGGCTACGGTCAAACATGGGGGAGGGTCGGTAATGGTGTGGGGATGTGTTTCCAGTACAGGAGTAGGGAACATTCATTTTATAGAGGGTAAAATGAATCGATTCCAATATTTGGACATTTTAAAGCAAAATGTGAAGCAAAGTTTCGATAAATTAAACATATTGGACACATTTGCTTTCTATCAGGACAACGATTCGAAGCACACTTCACGCGTCGCGAAAATGTGGCTTATACATTATTGTCCAAAATTATTGCAAAAACCCGCACAGTCCCCGGATCTCAACATTATTGAGCATGTTTGGGAAGAACTTGCCCGTAAGCTCTATAAATGGACTTTCCACACAGTGGGAAAACTGAAGGAGGGAATAAGACGCGAGTGGAACAATATTACTCCGCAATTTTGCGCCAATCTCGTGCAGTCGCTGCCCCGACGTTTGGAAACAGTAATAAAAACAAAGGGTTTTGCTTCCAAGTACTAATACGGTAAAATATATTTTACTGTCCAATTATGCGTTTGTGATGAAATTTGTTAGTTTTGTTTCTTTTCTTATTTTAAAAATAGTTTTGAATAAAACATGCTAAGTTTTATACATTGTTTTAAAGCTTTCTTAATAATCTATAACCTTGCATCGAAATTTTTTAGAACTAATTTCATTGATATGAAAAAATCGCCATTTGAATAATCGCATACCTAGTGTCCAATTATACGTTTGAGCCACTGTATATTACACTTGACCAACAAGAGTGTATTAACTCAAAATTTTAAAATTTTCAGTAGAGGTTAAAACCTGTTTGTGGTTACATTTTAAAAAAATTCGAAAATCCGAATACATCATAGTAAGCAAGATAATAATACCTTTTTTATAAAAATATACGATATATATATATATATATATATATATATATATACTCAAAATATTCGTATATTTTATATATATATATATATATATATATATATATATATATATATATATATATATATATAAAATATACGAATATTTTGAGTTAATACCCTCTTGTTGATCAAGTGCGATATGTAAGTAGCCTTGAAGAATCTTTTAAGCAAACTAATTTTTCATCCATTTTTTTCCACATTTTTCATGTTTAGATGCGTTTTTTCGCACTATTTTATATAGGAACCGTACTATTTATGTAATACTTAAGAAACTATGTCTAGTTATGAATAAAATGAAACTAAAGCCTCAAAATACTGTTCGAAATTTTAAGATTTAAGATTTGGTAAAGCATTTCAAGTAAAAATCATGTGATCATTAGCAAGAAAAATATAAAAAAATATTACAGTAAATGAAGTTGTGCAACAAAAACAAAATGTACCCTATATTTTATGAGTCAAAAAAAGTAAAACAGTTCATAAAAAATCTCCGCGGTTATTAGAAAATTTACAGTGCTATAACTTCGTTAATTTCCTTTCGATTTTAAAAAATGAGTTATCATTTTATTCACCATAAACATACTAATAATAGTATAGCGTGTAAAAACATTCATAAACTTGGAAAACTTAGAAAGAATTGGATACAAAATGTGTTTGCTTGATAAATACACAGAATCCTCAAGTTTACTTAAGTAAAGTATATACCATTTAATAGGTATATACAGACATATTTAATAGGTTTGTTCCTCCTCTTTCCAAATCCAAAAAATCTTAAAATCGGTCAATATTTAGCTAAGTTATTAACTTATGAGTTTTTGAAGTAATTGAAGGTCCAGATGCTATTCCACTCGATAGCGCCTATAGGAAAAGTAGTGTTATTTCTCAGGAATTTCAACTTCGTTCTTCTCTCGCGCACCGTGTAATTTATGGTAAACTCGAAAATTACACCCAAGTTCATTGTAATGTTACTTTTCCTTCCATTTTTTTAGTCAAGCACACAATTTTTACTTTATTTTTGGGTTCAACAGGATAGAACAAACCACACCAGTATTTATTTTCATCAAGCGCCCGTTTACTAAATTAAAACGGGTAGAAAAAAGACATTAATCTCTTTGGAAATGTTAAAAATGGTTGTCTACCACTTTGAAGGCTATTATTATCGAATAATTGCTAAAAAAAAAAATAAAAAAATCTGATTAATGTGGTAATTAATTGTCTAAAAAATCGTGATATATATGATAAAAAAATTGGTAAAAATTGCACAGCTTTAACTCGGTAATGCCCAGAACATTTTTTGTCTGATATTTTGTTGAAAATATTGTTACGTTTTAACCTTTTTAAAACATTTGAGTTCGTTTACATTGCGTTAAAATAAAATATTGCATCGAAACAATAATGTTTCTTTACATATACATATTTTTTCCTACCAGACTTTTCCATTTATTATTTTTGTGTGTTGCCTAATAATGTATTACACATTTTGTCAAAGTTAGGCACTTACCTTTATGGGTTATTTCACTTTCAATATATCTGACTTCCATTTTAATACTTAAAATATAAAATTTATATTCTTGGAATTTTTTTATAACTTTTTTAACAAAAAAGAAAAAAAATTTCAATAAATTTTGCAAGAAAAAAATTAGTTCGCTAATTTCGGTCAAAGTTAAGAAAATGTTTTTTCTTAACTAAGTTACGAATAACTTAGTTGAGTTGATTTATAGGAAATTTTTTTCCTAAACATTTGGTGGTAACTGCATTACGACCATATTTTGGGCGAAAAATTTGCCACGCCCATAAAAAAATTTTGAGACCGATGGAAAAAACTGAAACCGGATTTTAATTCAGCACATCAAAATCATTATATTCCATATAGTTTTATTTGAAGACGAGAAAATTTTTTGTTTTTTGTAGACCAGTGTTATTTTTCATTCGAAAAAATGAATTTTCGCCAGTCTTTATCACTCAACTGTTTTTGAGCATTTCACGTCATATGATCCTTGATAATTTGAAAGCGTTGTTGTTAGCGAGCTCCATGATCTTTTTGGCACATTGTTGTCGTAAGTAATCCGCTTTATATCACCTGTAATCTTCGCTTCGGAAATGATTCGATTTAGTTCAATTTCAGCAGTAAGTCACAAATGTAAATTCGGTCTATTAAATTTTTCGTCGTTAATTTACATTGCACATAAGCATCGAGCTTCTTTGCGTATCAAGCTTTATTCTCTAGCAACGCCCACGCTGCTTATAAGCCGGTCTTTCCCAATGTTTTTCATGATTTCATCGGTGTTTTTAGCGATTGGTTAACCATGCCTAATGTTGACTAGCAAAGTGAAGCCTAAAATGTCGCCTTACAAACAGGCTATTACATTTTAGAGCCATCTACCGAAAATTTATAATCGAATAATTAAACACCAAATCTCTTATTTCGGCCAGTTTTGGTCGCTTTTTCTAGATTGTTTCGTTCAAACGAGCGAGTTGTTTGCATTATAGAACAGAATTGATTATTTTGCATTTTGAACAGAAGCAGTTAATAATGGATGATTCAATCACATCAACATGACCCTGTTTGCCAAGCCTTGAAAGCATTTAATAAATTTGTTTCTAGCCCAAAATGATTCTCTTCAAAAATTGTTCGACTTCGTTAAGTTTCAACAACGTAATTCGATCAATCAAAAGTTCTCTGCGCAAATTCCTGTGGCATCTAATTATCAAGCTTCTCTTCAGCAAACAGTGTTCTTTTATATGATTTCAAACGTTTTGTGGTTTATGTTAAACATCTCCGTTATCTTCTTGATAGCTTGAGTGCCGATCTTGCTTCACCAGATGTAAAATTTCATTTAATTATTTAGTGACTAACCGACTAGACCTATGTGAACCTTTCACATCGAAATTTCCGGAACCGTTTAATGCAAACCATTCCAACAGCGGTAATTATAGTTTTATATTGTGAGGTTTGTTAAAAAATAAGTTGATTTTTCTTTAATCCAACACTTAATCCTACAGCGAAAGTACGTTTTTAAAGTAAATTCAAAATAAGTTACATAACCTTGCGGTAAGTTATGAACTATGGTCTACATTAAGAACAGGTAAATTTTTGTTTATTATATAAATATTTCATTTTTAAGCACATTCATTTCAGCTTAAAGTCTAGTACTCTGTTCAAATTTGTGAAAAATGTTGTGCAACATTCCTTTTTTTTCTACGAAAAAAATGACATGCAACCAATGTAGTCACTTAGCAGTTTCTCAAAATTTGTCGCTTTTAGGCCTTAAAATATGCTACATGGTTTTAGATTTTTAAACAAAAACCATATGTTTTCTCCAACAATGTAGCAAATAATATTCAGTAGGGACATACATTTTTTTACACATATAAAATAATGATATAAGTTGTATAAAAAAACCAAAAATATTTCAAATTGCTTTGGATGAGGTTTTGATCCTTTTAGCCTTATAAGTTACCATAAGATTCTGCTCGAAATTACATTTTATAAGGCCCTCTCAAATCATTTCTGCAGCTAAATGACGACTAATGGGTTGAACTCAGGGGATGCTTCTTAAGATGACCTTACACACTGTACGGTAAACCTAATTTTTCTGTGGTTAAAAAGCGCTATAACAGCGATACGATTCACATTTACAGACCACTCCATGATGAATGCTGATACAATTTGGAAATCCTGTTGCAGACATACGATATAGGGGTTAGTTTTCATTAGCCATATAATAAAAGACAGTATATTGTGACAGTATTTATGGCCCTACTGCCGCTTAAAATTTCGTGCGAAATAAGTGAGCCCCATGTTATTTCGTATTTGAAAAAAAATTTGCTAGAAATTTGTTTCAGTTGAAAAATTATGTTGACATATACATTTCACATGTTTTTCGTAAAAAGAACAGAGTACTGCTTAATCAAAATTATTTCACAATTATTTCGTACGAAATAATTTTATATTTAATTTGACAGGATTTCGTACGAAATTTGAAACACAATACCAGGCTGAAGGCATAAAAACTCACGAAAAGACTGTGACTTTTGACTTCGACCTTAAATACGGACGTATTTATTTTAAAAGTTATCTTGAACTCTTCAGATTATAAACGTAAAACGCTTTCTTTTTCTAGAACGCCGCATCTCGGCTTATCAATTACAACCAATTGATTCCGTCGAAGATGAAACCTCCTCCTCTGGCAAAGAGGACAGTTCACCCGAATCCCCTTATAATGTACAACCTCTACCACCACAATATGGACAATATTTGAATGTCAATGGTCAAGTACCACATCAAGCGCGTTCACGAACAAAGAAATCAAAACAACGTAGTAAATCACTGCAGCCACAATCGAATATTGTACCCTGGCGTAAGGCATCACGTCCTAGACGTGGTCGTTCATTAGACAAATCACCCTTTCTACCCGGCTTCAAGCCAGATCCCATCAAATCATGGACGGAAGAAACAATTAACCTTAAGCCAGCACCTATAGAGAAAAAGGTAATACCAAAGATGGAAGCTGCCAAAGTGGTTCTTAAGTCAATTAAGAGTCAACGAGATCAAGGTTTGGAAAGTATCGGGGCTACTCTAGAAAAGATTATTCAAAGTAAAACTGAAAAAGAAGCTATACCATGGATAACAATGCGCGAAAAGTTGAAGCGTGTAGAAAGAGTTCAACAACAACTTGATAAATATGACATAGACGAAGTGTACCTGAGACCACTAGAGATGCCCATAACTACCGATCAACAACAACCTCAACAGACCACACAGGAACAGGTTCAACGTGATCGAGAAATTCAACGTTTGAAGAGTATGGAAAGCATTGAGATTATGGAGATGACTGAGCAAATTGAAAAGTTAATGCAACAAAAGAAAGAAGATACCATACCTTGGAAGGAAATGCGTCAGCACTTGAAGAAGGTACAACGCGTTCACAAGGAAATTGAAAAGTTCCAAATCGAAGAGGTAGAATTACGTCATCTGGAAACTGAACAGTCGACAACGCATGAAACCCAAACTAATGCTCAATACGTACGATCATCCGATAGGTCTGAGGGATATACTGTAGAAATGAGTAACCAACAGGATTTGCAAAACTATGATAAAGTTGAGAATATCCATAAACAACAGTACATTACTACGGAAGATATTAATCTGCTTAGTGTTCAGGAACGAGAAAGATTGGAAGCCCAAAATCTTATTACTAAGCAACAGGCTATAAATTGGCGTCAACCGAGACAACCTCAACAGTTTGTACAAGTAGAGGACACACAAATAATGCATATTCAAGAACGTCAAGATACTGAAGAGCATTTGCTAACACAACCCGAACCAATAATGTGGGATCGCGGTAGAAAGAAGCCTCAACCACAACAACAACTACAGTACATGCCACAACCTACAGAGGCTGTACAGCATAAAACTTATGAGGAAATGCATGACGAGCTCGTGGAACCTATTCCTCAACATAAGCCAGAAGAACTTACGCCAATTATGTGGGAACGTGGAAAGAAAACAACCACCACAGTAGTTCAACAACAACAAGTTTTGGATATACAACAAACACAACAACAAATTGTGGATATACAAAAAACACAACAACAGCAACATATCTACGAAGAATCTAAAATTATGGAAGAAACTAAGAAGGTCACACAAAAACGTATAATTCCTGCTCCACAACCAGAAGAAAAACTCGAACAGGTAATGCTCAAGCCAACTCCACGTCCACGACCTAAGCAAGTTCAAAGAGAAGAATTACATCTTGACACAACCCTCAAACGTACGCAGGAGATAAGAAAAGTCGAAGAGCAACCCACTAAGGCATACGAAGAAGCTGTTGATACTTTAGAAGAGGAAATTAAGCCACAACAGTCGGAAGAATTACACCCGGTAATGTGGGAAAGAGGCAAAAAGATACCGACTGTACAAGAACAAACGCAACCCCAGAAAACATATGAAGAAGCCGTTGATGAACTACAAGAAGAACCTCAACAGAAACCAGATGAATTACCTCAACCCGTTATGTGGGAACGTGGAAGGAAAAAACCCTTCAAAGTCGAAGAGAAACCAATTGAAGAATTGCCTACTAAAGCGTATGAAGAAGCTGCCGATGAATTACAAGAAGAACCAAAATCACAACAGCCACAATTACAAGAAAAACCAGTCATGTGGGAACGTGGAAAGAAGACAACGCAGCGAATTCAAGAGGAGATGAAACACACACAACAAACCACTGAAGTTTCACAGGTTGTGGAGGAACAAAAAACTATCCTCGAAGAACAAAAGGTGGAACAAATCAAAAAGAAAGTCATTTCTAAAGTCGTGCCACAACAAGTGGAAGAAAAAGTTGAAGAAGTTAAATTGAAACCAACACCAAGACCTAAACCAAAGGAAAAACCTAAAGCCGAAGGAGTACACTTGAAACCTGTTAAACGTACACAACCCCTCACAACTGAGGAAGTTCAGCAACAACAGCCCGAAAAGGCCTTTGAAGAAGCTGTCGATGAATTACCAGAAGAACCTAAGCCACAACAACCACAAGAGCAACCTGTTATGTGGGAACGTGGAAAGAAGACAACGCAGCAAATTCAAGAAGAGATGGAACACACACAACAAACCACTGAAGTTTCACAGGTTGTGAAGGAACAAGAAACTGTCATCGAAGAACAAAAGGTGGAAGAAATCAAAAAGAAAGTCATTTCTAAAGTCGTGCCACAACAAGTGGAAGAAAAAGTTGAACAAGTTAAATTGAAACCAACACCAAGACCTAAACCAAAGGAAAAACCTAAAGCCGAAGAAGTACACTTGAAACCTGTTAAACGTACACAACCCCTCACAACTGAGGAAGTTCAGCAACAACAGCCCGAAAAGGCCTTTGAAGAAGCTATCGATGAATTACCAGAAGAACCTAAACCACAACAACCACAGGAGCAACCTGTTATGTGGGAACGTGGAAAGAAGACAACGCAGCAAATTCAAGAAGATATGAAACACACACAACAAACTACTGAAGTTTCACAGGTTGTGAAGGAACAAGAAACTGTCCTCGAAGAACAAAAGGTGGAAGAAGTCAAAAAGAAAGTCATTTCTAAAGTCGTGCCAGAACAAGTGGAAGAAAAAGTTGAACAAGTTAAATTGAAACCAACACCAAGACCTAAGCCAAAGGAAAAACCTACAGCCGAAGAAGTACACTTGAAACCTGTTAAACGTACACAACCCCTCACAACTGAGGAAGTTCAGCAACAACAGCACGAAAAGGCCTTTGAAGAGACAGAAGAGCCTAAGCCACAAGAGCCTGAACAACTTCAACCTGTGGCCTGGGAAAGAGGTGAAAAGAAGAAACCTGTTGCAGAACAGATACAGGAAATAGCTCCAGAGCAACCTGAGCAGCCCTATGAAGAAGCCATGGATTCTTTGCCAGAACAAGGAGAAGTGAAACAACCCCAACCTGTAGCATGGGAAAGAGGGAAGAAAAAGAAACCTCAGAAGCCTGAACCACAACAACTGGAAGAATCCGCCAAGAGCTACGAAGAAACTGTCGATGTTCTTCCGGACGAAACTAAAGAAGAACAAGTTGAGCAACCACAGCCTGTGATGTGGCAACGTGGTAAAAAGAAGCCTCAAAAACTAGTTGAAGAGCCTCAACAAGAACCCGAAGAAGAGGTTAAAGAGGAAGAAACTGTACCTGTTACAGAAGAGGAAGAAGAAATAAAGGAAACAGAAAGAGTCGTTAAAAAGAAGAAGGTCAAGAAACCGAAAACAAAACCGTCGACTGAAGAGGCAGAAATTGCCGAAGATGAGACTGAGACTATAGAAGACATTCCACAAGAAGAAAACGAAGAAGAACGTATTGAGAAACCTCAAGAACCTAAACGTGTGAAGAAAATACTACCTCAAGAACTGGAAAAACTAGAACAGGTACAACTCAAGCCGGTGCCAAGAAAACAAGCACCCAAACCTCAAGAACAAAAAATTGAAGAAGTTACGCTTAAACCTAGAAAGAAACTACATATTCAAGAAGCACAACCACAACCTGAAGAAGCTGAAATTGGAGAAAATGAACAGCCAGAAGAAACAACAATTGTAGAAGAAATCGAGGAAGACGTTACTACGAAACGTACTAAGAAAAAGAAACCCAAAAAGAAAACCACGCAACAGGAGCAGGAAGAGGAAAAAACTGTAGAAAAACCTGAGGAACAGGAGGAGGAGGAAGTTATGGAATTAGATGAAACACAACCAGTTCCCGAAGAGATAATTCTAGAAGAAGAAGAAAAACCCCAACAACCTGAAATCATAAGCAAGCCAAAACCAAAGCCTCAGCCAGTTGAGGAAAAATTGGAAGAAGTCAAACTGAAACCAACCAGAAAGCCCGTCAAACAGTTACCTCAAGAAGAGACTATTGAGGAAGTCAAACTTAAGCCAGTCAGACGTGCTATGCCAAAGCCTGAAGAACAACAAATGGAAGATGTAGTTTTGCGACATGTGGAGAAACTAGAGGATGAAATTGTAGTTGAAGAGCAAAAGAAAGTCAAAAAGATTAAGAAACCTAAACATAAAGAGTTACCCGAAATACCAGATGCTGAGCCAGTTGAATTAGAAACTGCGGAACATATTGATTTGGAAAGAGAACCTAAAGTAGAAGAACCTCAACCACAGGTACCCTGGAAACGAGGAGAAAAGAAGAAGCCAGTTGAACAACCTATAGAAGAAAAACAATGGCCAACTGGCAAACGTCGTCCTTTGCTCGAAGAACAACCGGAAGAGGTTACGTTAAAACCAATACCGGCCAAACCGAAAGAAGCACCCGAGAAACCAGAAAAGACTGTACCAGCGCCAGAATTTAAACCACAAGAAAAACAACCTTCAGAAGAGAAAGAATTCGAAATTGAACCCATTCCTATGGTTGACGAAGAGAAACCTCCCGTAAAGGATAAATTCAAAAAGAAAAAGAAACCAAAACTTCAGAAGGGAACGCCATCTGTTGATGAAGTTTCCGAAGAAATTGCTGAGCCATTTGCTGAACCTATAGCTGAAGAAGATCAAGTGGAAGAAATACCCATTGAAGACATTAAGGAAGTGGCAATTTCTGAACAAATATTGCCCGAAGAGGAAGTAGAACCATCAGAAGAAACACCAGCCACCAAACAAAAGGCTCACAAGAAACGTACCAAACGTCTCAAGGCTGTATCTTTCGAAGAACAACCTCAACTATTAGAAGCTTCGGTTATTGAGGCTGAAGAAATTGTACAAGAAGAGCAGGAAATATCTCAAGAAATATCTCAAAAGACTATATTACTCAACAAGAAACCCGAAGATACGAGACCTCAATTCATAACCACCGAACAACTAATCGAAGTTGATGTGGACGAGGTTAAGCGTAATGTCGAAATGAAGGTAACCTCCAATATTGTTAAGAAAGACAGAAGACGTGTTATAATGGACGATAGTCAACCCTTACCCGAATTGGAACTTATTACACAAAAACGTGTGCAAGAGGGCTTGGATAAAGTGGCTGATGAAGAGATAATCGAAGAAGAACCCATTAAACAACATGAAGAAACTGCCACTTCTGAAGTTATCGAACAGACACACAAAATTATCAAAAAGAAGAAAAAGGAAATCAAACCACCGCGCATTACGGAAAAGCTACGTCCTCGTATGTGTGTACCCGAAGAACCCACAGTTTTGGAATGTAAAATAGAAGGCACACCATTTCCAGAAATTAAGTGGTATTTCAATGATGTCTTGCTATTTGCATCTGAGAAATACGAAATGAATGTGGTTGAGGATGTCGCTCAATTGAAAATTGCTAAAGTTACGCCCAGTGATGTTGGAATTTATACTTGTGAAGCTAAGAACGAGGCTGGAGTAGCGACCACTCGCACCAATATTGTTTTAGGTAAGTTTTTAACATGGACTGTAATGGAAATCCTTTAGAGCTTTATGGTGATTATTAGAGTTTAGAGTAATTTAGTTTTATCTCACACATAAACCTTCCATATATCCTACCTTTTTAAAAGCTTTTAGGTCCATATTCCTTGTAATATATGTATATAGACCAATTTTCTTTTTTTCTGTATTCTAATTCACTTTTCACACTTCACACTTTTATTATGAACGTATTTAGAAAAAGAACAGGGTATAGCGCCACAATTTACCAAGCCCCTTAAAATCGAATTTATCGAAGAAAAACAACCAGAACGCCTTAAGGTCCATGTAACATGCCAAGTAACTGGCAAACCAAAGCCTCAAGTAAAATGGTACCGCGGCAAAGAAGAAGTTGTGCCAAGTGAAACCATACAAATGCTATATAATGAGGAAACCGGCGACGTGGCCTTGGACATTATTAATCCTGTGCCAAATGAAGCTGTTACCTACTCGGTTCAGGCCCAAAATCAATTTGGACGTGCCATTGGTAATGCTAATATTTTAAGTCGTGTAGATGAGGCACCACCAAAAGAAGTTTTCAAAGCTCCCACTGTGACACCTTTGAGTGCTCTTGTTATACCTCATGGTGGTACTCTATTATTTGAGGCCAAATATGATGGTGTACCAAGACCAGAAATTAAATGGCTGCGTAATGGTCGTGAAGTCCAAATTAACGAAGATGTTACGATTGAGACCACCGAAACTACCACCACCATCAAGATTGTGAATATGACTCGCAAGCGCACGGGTAAATATGAAGTAGCAGCCAAAAACGAGGTAGGCGAAGCCAAATCATCGGGTTCTGTTATGGTAACCGATGAGCCTCAGAATAAGGAAATCAAACCGCCACGTTTCATTAAACCATTGAAACCCCAATATTTCGGTGAAAATGAAGTTGCCATTCTAGAAGCCATAGTAGAATCCGAACCACTTTCATCATTCCAATGGTTTGTACGCAATGAGCCCATTAAGACATCCACCGAATGTCGTATAGTCACACAAGCCAACAAATCGACTTTATTGATATCGAACTTTGAGAAAAAGTTTACTGGACCCTATACTTGCCGTGCTGAAAATGTTGGAGGTTCAGTAACATCAACGGCTACAGTAAACCTTTTGGAAGATGCTCCCCAAGAGGAGGCAGAAGAATTTGAATCGCCTCGTTTTGTTGAAGAACTCATTGAGCCGATTGAAGTAATGGATGGTGAGGCGTTAATTCTTAACTGCAAGGTGGTTGGTAAACCCACACCTAAAGTAGAATGGTATCATAATGGCGAAAAGATTACAGAAAACAAAGAAACTCTTATTATACAAGATGCCCAAGGCAACTGCCAGCTACAAATTACTGAAGTTTTCCCAGAAAACGAAGGCGAATACAAGTGTGTGGCCACCAATAAAATTGGTGAAACTATTACAAAGACCATGGTCATCGTACAAGGTATATCCTATCAATTCGGTTGATCAAGAAAAAGCATAATATTTTAGAAAAATAGAAACACTAAACACAGAAAAAAATTTGTTTTGAAACTAAAATGCTACACCGTTTACTTAACTTGTTATCCATCATATCTCTATGAGTTCTTTTAAATAACTATCTCTTTCACTTGTTTGCTCTTTACACACTTAAGATAAACTTGTTTTTAAATACTAATTTCCGGCTGAAAAGTTATATGTAGATCCACTTGTGGTCACAAAAAGCATGATTTACTATTTTTCGTTTCACATCTCAACTCTCCTTTCAATTTAGACTTAGAAAAGCATGTCGTTTGGTTTTTTAAAAATTAAAAACTTAAAAATTATTTTAATTAATATCGTTTATGAAATATTTTCAGCATTTGAATATATCCCCGATTCTGAAATCACTGGACTATCAGCTTCGGATGATGATCTTCTAGATAATGTAAGTACCACGATTTTGGCTATCAATTTAATACATCAATTACTCCTTTTATTTTCACTTTATTATAATACAGTTTGAAGAACCATTAGAAATATTAAAAACATAAATTGTTAGTGTTAGTAGTGCTTAATAAAATAAAAGCTAAATTTGATGCTCGTTACTTAGCCTTTCTACAGCCATTTGTGTCTTATTGGGTTTTTTTATATTAACCTTAACAACTTAGTCTTAAGTCATCAATAAAAGTAGCGCGAAGGACCATAAACATAACCGAAAACGTTATACGTCATCAATGCTTTGTGAATCATATTTAGGCGCAAGCAGAAATAACGAATTTTCAAAGATTCGTCCAAGCTTCACAATATACTTTGTGTGTTGTCTGATACGGATTTATAGATGGACTCTAAACTCCAAAACCGCTGAAATTTTAAACTTTTTCGTATATAAAAAAATGCATTGAATTTGGTTTGAAGGACAATTAAAATTAAACCTCATTTTTTCTATGAGTAGCGGTTGGTCGACTTCTTGTTGTTCTGCCAAAGTATCTATGGCTTCTTCAGAAGGCTTTTTAGGTTGTATTAGAACCTGTTACCCAACAGATTTTGATTTTTTTCCACTTATTAAAGTTGTTTAATTTTCTGTGATTTAGGTTCGTCTGGCAGAATACCTACCGCCTCCTCATAATTCTTTGCGAGCTGTTGTTCCTCAACTTTCTCAGATATGATAAGCTGTGAACGTTTAGAGGTTTCAAGTGTATCTCTACGGCTTCAAGAAGTATTTAATTTTTGAACGCCCACAAAAAATACTACAATAGAAACATTTTCAGATATCATGGCTCAGCAAAGCTCAAAAAAAGTTTGACCTTAAAAACGATATTCAAAACAAATCCAATTCAAAATTTCGTTTATCTTTCTTAGGTACATTTCATAAAAATCCAAATATTATCTTCTGCCTTCGTAATGTAAAAAACATAATACCGCATTTTTTAAATAAATTTTCATTGTCATAGCTTGTGGGCATTATTTTATATTAAGCACTAGCAAAATGTGTAAGACTTGTATTTCAGTTGGTTCGCATCTCAGATGGTATTTCAATTTAGAATTATTTTTTTAGACTGCTTTGTGAACAGCATTAAATTGCTCGAAGTTAAAAACAATTTGTTTAAAATAGTTCTCAGTTTCTCTATGAACCTTTTTCAATTCAAAGTCAAATTTCTAACTTTTGCTTTTTTCAAAATTTTAAAGCCTTTAACAACTACTATGGAAAGTTTTCGGAATAAGCTTCGTGTGGCGATCTCATCGTTTGGATTTGATATTTTCTTTTTATTTTTTTTTTTTTTGTTTACTTGGTAAATCTGTTGTTGATATTCCTGCTAAATCTTTGCGTCATAGCTTGAAATTTGCATTTTTTATATTCGGTTTTCAATATGTCCATCAGTGCTTCCTACGATTTTTCCATTATTTCCTCTCGACTGCTGAAACGCATTGTTAGATGGTATTTGTTACATTTTTCGTCAAAAAATTTCTAATAATAACGGCACTTTGGGACAGTACGTTATCATGGTGCAAAATGCTCTCTCTCTTTCGGCGAAATGCTTTACGCAAACGCCTCATAACGCCCAAATAATACTCGTTTTTTACTTTGTGGCATTTTGGCAAAAAATTTTGATGCACTACATCGTTGTAATCCATAAAAACCATGAGCATTGCCCACTTTTTTGATTGAAAATGGTCTCGGCTCATTTGGTGAACGCCATTCACTTGCGCGATGTCAGTATTGCGTGTGGTACTCATAAGCCCACGTCTCGTCTCCAATAATGATCCTTTTAAGGAATGTGGGATCAGAATCAGCCTCTCAAATCATATTTTTTGCGACCTCAATCAAAATAGAGATAGATGTACTCTTGGCTACGTAGCTTTTGCAAATGTCAAGCTATGACGCTAAGATTTAGCGGAAATATCAACGACAGATGTACCAACTTAACAAAAAAAAAACTCAAATCAGAGCGAAAGGACCTCCACATGGGGTTATTCCGGAAAGTTTTTGATCCAGGTAGTATATTTCGGTTCTTATACCATCTTCATATTAGACTTCGAATTTTTTTTTTTTTTTGCTGTTTGAATTACTTATAATAATTATCATGTTCACAAGGCATCCTTATAATTCATATAAATGGTTCATTTTTTCTTATTTGCTTCGTTATTTGCTGGTAAATTGCGCTTAGGGCATGGAAAAAAGTTTATGAAATTAAATAAAAACTTTTAGAGCGGGCAATCACCCGATAAAATTAGAGATCACATCGTTTTTTTAGTGATTTACAATTACTTTGGGTGAATCGCTCTTTAAACTTGGTATGGGGAATTATGCAATTCGACTCATAATTGGGATGTAAATTATGAATGAAAGAGTAAATTACGAAAAAATACGTTGTCGTGTGAACATAGTATGTAGCAGAATTAAACACATTTTCAGCTCGGCTAAGAACTTTATAAGACTTTCGTTCAGTCGTAAATAAAAAGATTTTTTACAAAAAAAAAAAAAATTTCTTTTCTTTTTAGACGATCTCAATCGACGAACAACCACCGAAAATAGTTAAAAAACTACCAGAAAAAATCGAACCCAAAGAGGGTGAATTAGCGAAATTAGAAGTTAAAGTGACTGGAAAACCAAAACCAAAAGTTAAATGGTTACGAGACGATGAAGAAATCTTTGCTTCCGAAGAATATCAAATCGAAAATTTCGAAGATGGCACATCTGTGCTGGTCATCAATAACATATATCCCGATGATGTGGGTACAATTAGTTTTGAAGCTCACAATCCATTGGGTGTAGCAGTAACAACTACATTGTTCTCAGTTGAAGGTATAAAAATTTGTGCTAATTTTTTGTGTGTGTATCATAGTATTTCATACTTTTAGGTTTTAATTTTTAATAATATAATTTATGATTTTAATAATCAAAATAATGAACATTTATTTGCAGCTTTTTCAGTAAAGAATGAACCTTTTCCCCTAATCCTTGTATATAAATCCCAAAAATCCCCCCTGAAAAAAAACAATATTTTTTATACACAATATTTCAATTATTTTACACTGATTACAGATTTACACATAAGAAATAAAATACATGTATTGATTTTTTTTTATTTTTCAATTAAATGATTAATAGTTTAATAATTTTTTTCAAATTTGCTTACTTATGTAAATTCGAAAACTTTAGGCATTGTGGGCTCTAAGGATTATCGTAAACCTGAATGGGTGACACATATGGAGGAAATGCAAAAGGCTCTCAAAGGTATGTATATTTTGTAAAATAACGATAAATATTTTTTAAAAGATATTTTAAGCAAAACTATGATTTTAGATTAGATTTTGCTTAAATATATTTTTTATATACATACATATGTATATAAACTTGTTTATATATAATATCCATTTATAATTTAATGTGTTTCTCTTTTTATCTGTGTATATGTGTTTTAATACAATTTCTCTCTATTGTTAAAAAAATTACTCAATACTTCAAAAACATATGTTTGTTTTTACTGTCTCCTGTCATTTTATCTCTCTCTCTTTTTCTTTGTTCTTTTTCTATATTGTCTTCGTTAAAAAAAAAACGTACAAAATATTATGAAATGTTAAATAAATCCCTGTTTTCTATGTGTTAAAAAATATTAAATTAATTTTTAATATCTAACTTTGTATATGTACCCCTGAATGCCTGGTCCTTTTTTTAAGCAATACTCTATCCCTGGAAAAAAGTTCTAAAGCTCTGAGGCTTTTAGAAAAATTTAGCAAAATGTTACCCCAAGTATACGCCATATATTAAAAAATAGTTTTAATTCAACAAATTTTATACTCCGGTAACCACATTTTTTTAGAAATTAAAAAAATATATATATTTTCAAACTTTTGTAAAGCAATAACATCTTTTATAATTGGTTTTACCTTTAGCAAAAATTTTATTAACCCTATTACTGATTTTGAATAATAAATATTATTGGCCTTGAATTCTAAATTTACTTATCCTTAGAGAAGTTAGTTTTAAATGCTTTTTTTAAGCTACTAATCGTATTGAATTGGTCATCATATTGCAAAAGAAAGGAGTTTTAGAACCTTCAACCAAACTGGCTTTTTATCTTGTTTTATATATATATCTTGTATCCTGTTATATATATATATATATATATATATATATATATATATATATATATATATATATATATATAATCTAAAATATAAAGCTTTATATGTTTTATAATCTCATTAATCCAAAAAACAGACAAACAAATTATATTTTAAGTTGAAACAACAAAAATATTATATAAATTCTCTAGAAAACTTATAAGCCAGCTTCAGAAATGAATTCAAACAGAAGACAAAATTGCTGTTCAAAACTTAGCAATCATATCCATTTGAGGTACTATTTTTTACAAAAAAAAGAAAAATTTTAATTCAGACTAATCTAATCGAATGTGTCAGCCGTAGCGGTTAGTTTTCACAGAAACCCACACATATATCGAACATTCCTTACTTATATATACATGTATATGATTCTAGGCTTGCATCAGAATATTTTATTTATTTATACCGAGTGTTTTTTAGAGGTTCCTAACTTTGAGTTGGCAACACTGTTTTATTTGGCAACTGATTTAACAGCTGATAACTACTTTTTGTTTAGTTTGGTTTGACATTTCATTATGGCTAGACTTACACCAGAGCTACACATGCAAATTTTTTAAATTTTAATCAAAATAATGACTCTATTCGTCAAAATTCAAAATCAAACTTGATATTGAGTTTTCATTCAAAATTTTGTTTACCAATGAAGCCTATTTTTGGTTGGATGGGTACGTAAATGAGCAGAATAATAGCATTTGGGGTGAGGATAAACCACAAGCTTTTGTCGAAACACCATTAAATCCACAGAAAATTACTGTTGGAGTCATTGGTCCATATGTTGTCAAAAACGATTAATGTTACTGTCTATGGTGAAAACTATACAGGAATATGATTATTTTTTCGTACTTCGATTAGCTGGCATTAATCTTAGTGATGTGTGGTTCCAACATGTCGCACTACAATTGATTTACTCAAAGAAATTTGTGATGAAAGAGTGATTTCACGTAATGACCCAATTAGTTGGCCACCAAGATCGTGTGATTTACCCCATTGGATTATTTTCCTTGGGGTTGTGTAAAGTCACTTGCCAGAGACAATTAAACACCTGGAAATCAACATTGGAAGAGTTATTAGCGAAATACGGCCGTACATGCTACTATCACGAAACGGGCAATTTTTCAAAGTTTTATTTGGAGCTTCTCGGTCACGAATAGGAGAGGGCGAAGGTGTTCATTAGTGATGACAGGGTAGCCCATACTATTCATACTATAACAGAATGTATAGTATGAGAATGTATAGTATAAGAACTTATTTCTTTTTACGCGGTACTCGTACCATTCGTAGAGCACATCCCACACTAAAAATTATAGGAAGAATTTGTTCTTTAATCGCACCGTTCTTCCCGTAAAAGTTTTGCTGTAACGACATACATAGATAAATTTAAATAAAAACTCTACTTCCTCTTTCTTCCACCCCACAACCTATTTGTCTAGTATCAGTGCAATGCCTTAAATGAACAGGAGTCATTCCCTGAGTGCTGGTTTCAAGTGAAAAAGTCTGAAAATTCTCTTATAAAGCATCTGGTAAATGTTAAACGGACCTACTCTTGACAAAATGACATCGAAGCGAGACGATCTGTTGAGAACAAAAGAACCTTAACTAATAATTTGAACACAACAATTACAACTTCTTATGCTTTAATGTTAGGCATGACTTAACCTAGGCGTTTAAAAGCTGTCAAAATTTGTTTCCTTATTTAGAAAACTATTCAGTGGACGCTTTATCTTTTCGAATATAAGATTCTAAAAAAAGTGCCTCATTAGGAATGAAATGTTTTTTATAAAAAATTATCTGAAAATATGTTTTCTTTTTTGAAGCTTAACTAAAAAGGGATATGAAGTTTTCTCGTTAATTTTTTACCTTTTACGAACCAATATTTACAATAGACACTCACTTTTACACCAAAAAACACAAGTAAGTATTATAAAAAAATATTAAAACGTCATAGCATAATAGTCATAACGTAACTTTCCACTCAATTTTTTTTTTTCTACTTAAATGTGTGCTAACAATTGTAGAATCTAGTGATAGATAATAATGCTATTTTCTATTTTGCTTTAAAATCTATTTTTTTTGCTTATAGCCGCTAAATGCACGCCATCATTAGTCAATGAAATGAATGACTGTCGTGCGGCAGTCGGTGAAAAAGCCAAATTCAAAATTCAATTTGCCGGCAATCCAAAACCAGGTACAATTTTGTTTTTCTCGTTAAAAAGATTTTTTTAGGGCCACTAGAGGATAATACAAATTCCGGTTTAATTTTAAATATTATGCACATTGCTTTTTATAGATATACAATGGTATTATAATAATGTACAACTTAGGGAATCTGATAGATATCATATGGAGGTAGGTGAATCGGATGCCTCTCTAACTATATCGAATGTGACTTATGAGGATATTGGTTACTACACATGCAAGTTGATTAATGAAATTGGTATGACCATGACTAGAGGTAAATTCGATATTTCTACTACGGCTACTGAAGTTGAAGTTGTTACGGGTAAGGGCCGCAAAGGCAAGGGTAAAAAGAAAGTAGCTAAAAAGCCAAAACCAGTCATAATACCCACTGCGTATACCTCTTCCGAAGAGGAAGAGGCGACGACAACACAACATCTTGAAACCACCACCATAGAAATAGTACCAGCCGAACAGTGTGAGACAAGCATGGAAGTGATTAAAGTACGACAACCTGTTTCCATTTTGGTAGAACAAAGTGGTAAATCAGAAGAGATTTTAGTGAAAGATCGTAAAATAGCCGATGAAGAACTTAAGATGACTGTTACAGAAGAAAAGGAAATTATTACTACGACCACCACTACGACTACCTCTACTGTCGAAATTAGCGAATATATAAATGTATTACGTTCGAAAATATCACAAAAGTCGATAACCATCGAAGATATCTTAGAAATTCGTCAGCATAAAGAAGTTAATTTACTTTTAGAAACCATAAAGGCTGAATCATTTGGTTCGATCGGCGAATCGGCTTTACGTGATTTAGCTACTATGAGCCTACTCATACGTCATGGTTGTACCATTGTGGAAATTATTTATATGTATGAGCAAAATATTTTCATTTCCCTTAAAAAACCGGAAGCCCAATCAGCTCTTGTACAGCTGGTTGAACGTGAAGGTCATGAGGAATTGATTAGCCAGATATTAACTGAATCATCAGCTGAAGATGAGACAACATTAGCGGCAACTGTAGGATTTAAAGCCTTTATACGTATGATTCAAACCTGTGAGATAACGATAGAAACTGTAATAAGGAAATTTGTACGTGAAGACTTTATAACACAGGATTGGAAGATATCCGGAAAAGAGGTTTGGAGTTTGAGTTGTAATTTTATTGTTTATCCGTTTTCATTTAATAATATTGGTTTCGTTACGTTGCGTTACCTTAAATTTGAAATGTTTTCTGCTTAATTTTTAGTACATATTTCCTATATCTCATTTTTGTTTTCCATACAGGACTAAGCAACGTCAGTTAAAAATTTTTGAGGAGCGTTAAAAAAATTAAGATTTTTTTTATTAAATTTGAAGTAATCGTAAAATACTTTTTATTAAAAGCTTATACGCAGTAAAACAGCAATAAAAATAAAGTTTAAAATGTTCTATGTACTGGTTGCATTTTTGCCTTTAAGGGCCGTTATTACAACTTGGCTTCATTGAGGGCCACTATGAGACTATGTGAGGAGAAGAAAAAAATTGAGGCAATCAAACACCTCCAATGTCACTGCCCTAGACGTTTTGCCGGAATGCAACGATTTTTAGATCGGCATACAATTGCCATGGGAATTGACCTTGACGCGGAGCGCTTTTGAATCTTCTCCTTTTTTGCTGGACTACTACATCTATTCGGCTGTTTTCTCTCTCGTTCTTTCTTCATACTCTTTCCACTAATCTTCTATCTCCTCTTCTTGCTACAGGATGATCACAATAGACCACATGGTCTTTGAGTAATGCAACCATCGGTTCTCCTGACGGTTGCATATCCTAAAACCTAACCTAACCTGGGGATTAAAGGGTAAGAAAAACATATATGAATCAAATTTTGTCCTATTTTATTTAAAATCAAGGGCGCCTAACCAAGATTTTTTCTAATTTACTCTAACATTTACCAAGTTTGGTAGAATTGCTGTTTTTTCCCCATTTTGTTTTAACAAAAATTTGATTAAAAACAGAATAATTTGGAGCAAACTCGACTCAGTTGTAGACTGCCTACTTAAAGGAATTTTGTAATTTGCTTTTTTGTAAGTTTTTGATCCAAAATAGGACTAAAGCCATACACTCGGTGTAGTGTAACACACCAGAGTTTCTGTTGAGAATCAAATACCCCTGAGCTGACAAATTAGCACAGCACCCGTAATCTAAGGTAGAAGAAAGTTCTATATAAAAAGAACGATCGTAAGAGAGCTACCCGAGTTGAATAACCAAATTCATTCGAATTCAATGAAAAAAAAAATTATTCCTTGCGCTATAAGAAGCAAATTTAATTTTTCTTTTTTTAATTTCGATCTCTACTTTGCTTCCAAAGGTTTATAAGAATTTTTAAAAATTATGTTTTAAGGCGATAAAAAAAGATCTGGGATTGTTTATCAAAAATTGGAAAACAAACTTAAACGTATTTGCACCATCTGTGGTGGTGAAGGGTATAAAATTCAATAAAATGCTTTATTTTTTAAAGAAAATCGAGCACTTTTTTTACTTACTACTAGAAAAATAGATTCTAGGAAGGTTGAAAAAAGCAATAGTGTTTATGGACGTTCGATTTAAATTTGCTCATGTCGTTAGTGGCAAGAAAGACTTACTCGGAAATATTGTTCCACAAACAAAAAGTGCGACTAAGATACGGATTTTCCCTATAATTCGATGAGCTATTCGCGTGATAATCAACTACAATTGGGTACGCTCTTGTAAATATTAAGAAAATCAGATGGGGTGAAGTATTTATTACACCATCTTAAGAAAACGAGACACTTGCATGCTTCTTTAGGTACTCGAAATATGTGACCGTTTCAACGAACATCAACATGAGTTCTCATGCCCAGAATATCAAGAGCATCTGATTCATCAATATCCACATTACTCATGGTTACAGATAACAACACACCACCACGTCTGTGTGTCAGAAGACAATACTGGGACTAGCGCGCATTAAAATCGATCCTGTTCACACAAGACCACTTGGAAATTTCCTTCAGGTATCTTATGAGTATGTCGTTAATATTCCGCCTTTTTGCCCCAATCTCCAAGAGGCTAAGCCTGCCTTCAAAAGAAAATGAATGACAAATGTTGCTGTCATCTGTGAAAGAGTAGATAGGATTGGAAATAAGAACAAGAATGTCGTTAAGATATATGGTAGAGTGGGAGAAAGGACAGTCTTGCAATACCTTTGAACTTTTCTTAAAATTGGGCCCTTTAACGTTTCTGTTTGCTCACAAATTTAAATAAAATAGTTAAACCTAAACAGAAAAAGAACCAAAATGAAGCTAGAAAACCAAAAACGGACCTACTTGTTTTATTTTTAGTTTAAAATTTTTAATTTTTAATACTTCGTAAAAATCTAGTACTCTCGTTTGCTCCGTATAAGCTTTTAAGTTATTTTATAATTTATTTTTTTTTTTTAAGAATTATTTTAAAAATTTAGAATTTATAAAGCGACGTACATGTGCGTTAACCGCTTGACGTCAAAATACGTCAAACATGCTTAAAACTTATTTAAAACACAGGAATTATTATTTATTTTACTATATATCTTAAAGTTATTTTTATACAATAGGATTTACCTCATGTTGTGTTTTCTCCTTTTGGCATTTTGAAGATTTCTGTAAAGACACAAAAAAAGAAGAAAAATTCAAAATGAGTTTCCGTGTTAGTGTTTTTTGTGTTCTATGTTCGTTTAAAATATTAGTAGCCTGTCAGCAGATAATTAGTAAAATTTTAATTTTTTTATATTATTTTCTTTTAAAATTCCACACAAAAAATAACTCAAATTTAAAAATAAAATAGAGGACTGTAGAAACTAGCCATGTATATGAAAGTAATGAAGCTGTTACTCACATAAAAATTGGTAAGTTATATGGTATGGATATGATGGCTTAAAGCCTTTCAAGCATAGTTTGAATTTCTTTGTAATTTAAATTTTAACTTAATTAAGATAAAACCAACAACACTAATTAAATTGTGTTTCTTTTTTTACTTTAACCAAATCCAACAAAAAAATAAAATAAATATAATGGCCGCATTGAAATGCTTTAAAAAAAACCAAAACGCTTTGCAACCAACATTATTAACCACCACCACCTCAAACAATACCATAAAATAAAAAATAAAATTGTTGAAACAGAGGACACATTCGTCGAGGAGCGTACAATTATAGTCGAAGAAGGTTTGCAAATTGAAGATTCAGAACCACTGTAAAATAATTCAAACAAATGAAAAATTAAAAAAAAAACTAAAAATACTATAATACAACTAAAACTCTATTAAAAAAACTGCAGTCTAAATATTATTAATAAAATTTTAACAAAAAATTAAAAAAATTGATAAAAACCTTTTTTACACAATCCAGTTAAATCCAACATAATTTCCTAAATGTAATTAAACAATTTATAGTAATAAAATTAAACAAACAAAATAATAACTCGAAAATAAAACACAAATTAACAAAAGAAAATAATCTATTTTTTCTAACTGCAAGTAAGAAACCATTTTAGAACATTTATGGTAGCACTGAATCTCTGTTCTAAATGATTTCTACCTATGGCATATTGCCGTGCTACACCTTAGAAATTTTAATTGTTATTAAACTTTTTCAACTTTTATTTGCTCCTAAAAAAATAGGTAGAGAACATTTATGAATAAATTTACTACCTACTCGTATAGTAAAACACTCCTCCATTGTTTTCTCTTCAATAACTTTTCTTATTAACCAGTTTAACTACTTACAGGTTACCACATCCAACATTAGCACCAAATTTGATTTACTAATCTCTCTCTCTCTCCCCTAAAAGTTCTAGCTGCTGCAATTTTTTTTACTGCTTAAATCGCTTAAACATACTCTGTTATCATATAAGCTTTTCTCGTCAAATAACAATCAACAAAATACATCAATATCTAGTTTAATTTACCTGATAATCAATCTTTACCCAAGACAAGAGCACATTTTTAATACATACTTTTTAAGTAAACAAAAGCGAATATAGCGCCAGGAAGCCTGCCTCTCGATCTATGCAAAAAATATTTTATTTTACTACTGCTATTCCTATGCCTGCATATATGCATCTCTGCCTAAAATAAATTAAAAAAAGTTTTCTTAATCCATGGAATACGAAATCCAACTGAAAACTGACAAAAGGTAAGTCTAAATACGAGCTAAGGCAACAGGTAAAAAAATATTAATGAAAAATTATTGCAAGATGACCAGAAGAAAAATGACCATAATTTTCAAAACTTTTAGCATATTTGTGGAGTATTATTACATGGGGCTTTGACATTTTTAAAAAGCCAGGTTAAAAATATTTATGTTCCCACCTTATATATATACATATATTAATTCCCATAACATTCCATGAAGGAACACGGGGACTTCTCTCAGTCAATGAGCTGCACCCGATTCCAGTTTTAGACTCATTGAAATGGACCTACAGTTTAACGCTAGCAGAGGGACCTTCTGGTTGGTAAGTGGGTGTCTTACCTACCATACCACAGCATCAAACCAAAATATATTTTTGTCGGTATGAAAGAATAGCTTAAGTCGACTTAAGCATGACTACAGATATATCATATTAAGAGACAATCTCGCAAGAAATCTAATAGAATACACCTCAACTGAAAAAACTCCATTCGTATTCGATTTTCCCGTCCTTGTAAATTTTCTTTCGCTATACATATCTATGTCGGTATAAGCTACTATACCATATGATCACAGATATACAACCTTTGAATTCTTTACTCAACCTAATATCGACATAATACTACAATCAACGCTTAGTTTAGGTTAAGAACATTTTGCAGATGTCCACATCACAGCTTGCGTTGGTCCGAATAAGTATGCCTTGTTAAGATATCATATGTCCACTATAGTGCCAAAGTTCTAGCATATGTTTGTCCTTTTTCGTCAGAAACATCGTCATTTCCATGAAAGTTTTGGCGCAGAACAAGTACTTAAGGTGTCAGTCTTAACTCGTCAACGAACGAAAATGTACAGCAATTGTTGAAAATCGTTATATGGGGTTTTTAAGTTTATGCCACTTACACATAAGATTTTTTACATGCATTTTGAGCAGTCACAGCATTTGCTTTTTCCTTCAGTTAACCAAATTCGTACAGATCTTTGTGGTTTCTTAGCAGATAAATTTACTTTTAAATGTAGTTTCTGTGATATAAGATTTAATTAACTCATAATAATTCAAAGTGGTAACTATCTGTAAAAGTTTATCTGTCATTCAGTTACCATTTATGTGTACACAAACCCATTTAAGGGTATTAGTCTCCTCCAGAAATACCAGGTATTAAAAAACAATTTTCGATGTTCATCATATGGCGATTAATCTAAGCCTGTAGAACGTTGCTATTTATAATTACGCAGCTTTTGAGGCAGTCTAATATCCAGATATTCTAATAAAACACTACAGCTATCGCAACACCATGTCTTTTTGAAGGCGAAGCAGACCACTTTTATAATCTGATTTCGCTCGAGAAAATCGTATCAAAGTGAGGATATGGTATTTTATAGTCAATGTTAAAATTACAATGATCATGTTAATAATCCAAGCATGTCCAGTAGTTACACAGCCTTATCTAAATCACAAAGTAGTCAGTGCTATTTTACGTATTGGCAGAATATTTGGAGGCCAGCCAGTGCAAAATAGTAGACAGTTCGTTTTCTGGAATAGTTAGTTCTCAATATCCTCCCTAAATAATTTCTAGGATTTTCGCTTCAACAGTCAATCTGCATAGCTAGTGCGCATTTTATTCATTCCACCATTTAAGTTAATTACCAATCCCTGAAATAGTATTGAATACTTCCAGTTAAATTAAAAAAAACTCCCAGACCGAATCCTTGGCACTATTTATGTGTATAATATCAAGCGCGATTAACAAAACTTCAGATAGTAGTCTTAGATTTTTCGATTGCTACTTCTTCCGCATATGGGACTATCTTGCAACGATTATTTATGTATATGTATATATATAGCCTAGATGAAATGTGAAATTTGCTGCTTTTGTCTAGAATTGGACAAAAAACCAATAACTTGTAATAATTTTTTCAATTAATTTTTTTTTCAAAATTATTGTAAATTTCTTAAAAATATGTTTGTCTGTTATTTTAAATCCAAGAAGTACTCCTTTTCTACTAAAACTTTTACACAAGTACTAAAACATAACTACACAAATAGAAAACTAAAAAATAATTCAAACTTTTATAATTTAATAATTTTTCGCCAAAATTGTGTTCTTTTTTAAATATTCGCTGTACAGTACTAAAAGATAAATTAACTAAAATAGAAAACTGTAATAACAGTGAAAAAAACTTTAAAAATTAAACAAACAAAATTTCTTAAAAAAATATATCACAAAAAAAAGAAAAACCTTGAAACTGCAAAATTAAAACTGAATAATAATGTCCTTTCCTAACCTGTGTGTGTTTGTGTGTACAAAAAAAAACATCAAACAATGCGTTAAAATAGTAAATCTATATATCGTTTTAATTGCTTACAAATCACAATTTCACAGAAACAACAACAACAACAACAACAACAGCTAAAGCTACAACAACAACAACAACAACATTAATGGAACAACAAGTACAAGAACAAGTTCAAATACAATATGAAAAACAGGATATACAACACATACAGGAACAAGAACAGCAACAACAGATCATTAAAAAGGATAAAAAAATTAAAAAGCTGAAGAAACTTAGATATAAGCAAGGACATGAACATGAACAAGAACATGAACAGGAACAAGAACAGGAACAAGAACACAAAATTGATACCGAAGACGAAGTCGAGGAAACACTGGTCATTGAAAAATCGAAACACAAGAAAACTAAAAAGGCCTTTGAAGAGAATTTGCAATCCCCAGATGTGGAGAACATTGAAAACATTGTTACACCCACATATGAAACACTGCCCCCCTTACAATCTTTCCCCCAAGAGACAGTCGAAACAATAGCTACTGCTGAATTGCCATTAGTGGCACCACAACAACGACCTAAAACTCAAAAGGCACAAGAGAAATTAATTACCCAACAAATTGTTTTAGTTCAAGAGAGTGACCAGGTTTTGGAACATGAAAAACCGGTTAAACCATTAAAGCATATCGCTGAAGAAACTGTGAGTGAAAAAGTTGAAGAAGTTGATTTAAAGGTAACCAGTACTGAGGAAATAATTGTGGAAGAAATGCCTCAAGTATTAGCCCCCATGAAGGCTTTAGCTAAGAAAGCTAGTCGTAAGCATGATTTTAGAGAACATAAGCCTCTTTCAATTGAGAAACCTTTAATAGAGGATAGCACTCGTCCAGAATATCCCTTAAAAGTGGAAGAAAAATATGCCATAAGAGAAATAGAAAGTCAAAAAGCACCTCAAACTACACAATTGCAAACAATTGCAGAGTCAGTGGACAGTCTAACGGAGGAGAAATTCGCAGCGGAGCATGTGAATGTGAAAACAGATCTTGTTTACCAAACCGGCCTGTTGATAGAGCAAGTAATTAGTGAGGATAGCACAGAAAAAGTACCACTTTTCCAAAAACCCATACCAGATGGAACAAAACAAGTTGTAGTTCCTACCGAAACCTTTGTGAAGATTCAAGAGATTGTGCCCCAAGATACTACCAAAGATTGGAGTAAATCCATGCAACCACAAACAGAAAAACCCACTGTAACTTTTGTACAACTCAAGTCTTTGACAACCAAAGAAATTGTTACCCAAGAAACAGAACAACTTTTAGAAAATTTGCCACGTCGCCCGCAAACTGCAAACGCTTTAAGGTCTCTTATGGAAATTGAAAACGTTATGGAAGTTTTAGAACATAAAACCTCGGAAATGGTAGAAGATTATCATCCCAAATCAACGGAGACTTCCGCTAAAGCAATAGATAAACTGACACTATTGGAGAGTGTGCAAGCAACACAGCCAGATCTTCAAAGTCCTTTGGAAGAGTACAAGACATACTATTTAGCGGATGAGAAACAAGCTTCGGTGGTATACAAAAAAATTAAACATCTTACAACCTCTGAGGAATTTATTGGCGAAGCCAAGCCTCAAGAATTTATTAAACCTGAAATCGTAACATCTAAGGCCAAAATACAGAAAGAAATCAGACATCTCTCTACCAACGAAGTTAATATAGCACAACTTACAGAGCATGCGGATAAACTTAAGCAAAAGGAGTTTGTATCACCACAGCAGGGTACACCCTCTTTAACCAATGGCACTGTTTTGGGAGAAACTCTAAAGAATCAAATATTCGAAGGCATTGAAGAAAAGAATTTCCAAATTCCCACACTGGAACAAGTAAAAAGCGATATAAATACAGCTGCTCCAATCGCCGATATTCTAGATATTACGGTACAAGAAAAAGAAGGAAAACTTAAAGAAATCGATACTCCTATAATAGCTTCAGTGGCCTCAAGTTACACGCAGGAACAATCTAAAGCTGCTATGATTTTCACACAACAAGCGGTAGAAAAAGAGGGCGACATAGAACCTCTTGCAAAACCTGAAATGCAAAAAGCCCAGCAACGTAGCAATTTAGTGGACCTTAAAGCTCCAATTGTTAATCTTCAAGAGGCGGAATCAAACGCGAAACCATTTGAAGATTTTAAACCTCAGAAGCTTCAGGCTCTAAGTAATATAAATACAACAAATGCAAGTATTACTACGGCTACCACTTTATTGGAAACCAATATTCAAGTCGATCTCCAAAAGCCGGAAGTCGTACATATAAAGCCACAGCTTACCACAGACTTAAATAACCTGGAAATCTATGAAATTAATATAAGCGAAACATCCAAAGAGCATAAACAGCCTGACCAGCCACTCACACATCAAGCCATTGCGCAACAAGATGAACACAAGCTGAAGGCTTTGGAAACTCAAGATGTGATGGTTTTAGAATCCTCTAGCGATAGTAATATTAAAATTGTATCTGAAAAAATCACACCAAAAACCAACATTGTACAGCAGCCTGTAACTGAAATTTCTTCTCAGGTTATTTTACAAGGCATAGAAGATCTAAAAGGTATGGAACTACCATATCAGCAACATACTGAGACACAACTGCAGCCAATACAGCCTTTGGTAATTTCCGCCGTCGATGTTCTTGATAAAGAAAGTCTTTTGTCTACCCCGGAAAAGCCATCTCCCAAACAAGTCACCACTTCAACGGCAAATCTTCTAAACATAGCAGAAGCATTTGGTGAACAAACATTAGAGCAAACAAGTGCTTTGAGCCAAACTACCGAAATCGTGAATCAACGTGGTCAATGCAAATTAGTTGATAGCTTTACTACTTCAGCCTTAGCCACGTTTACTGAGGGTATAGAATCTACAGAAAATTATGTTTCACAGACTAAAACCGAAGCAACAGTGACAAACGTTTCTATGATCGAAAATCAGGCTTTGAACGTGGAAATGATTACAACCAGGGAAAAAGAAATTTCAACATCTGAGTTATATAAGCCGGCAGAGGTTTCGGCCCGTACTGCATTTAGCGAAGATCTCTTTAAAGCTCCTCTTATTAAAGAACAACAATTTTATGACACCTCCCAAAAATTCACTGATATGGAGTTGCTTGGAATGAAAATTCCAGTAAAAGATGTTGAAACACATCATGAAGTATCGGTAAAATCTGTTAATGTCTATGAACAGGAAACAGATTTAAACATAACAGATTTAGGCCAAAACCAAAAAGCTCAAACTAAAATCACCGCCCAAGCTCAAACAGTTGTCAAGCAAAACGAGCAGCTTTTGGAGGCCATAAAAGATTTTAAAACCAAATCATATCTCACAGACTCAGCCCAAATTTCTACTTATGACGTCAATCTTAAAGCTGCAGTAACTGAAGATGTTTCACCCCAAGAAAACATTGCCGAAACTTTAACAACACAACCAAAAAGTTATCAGATTAAGACCAGCAATGATCTTTTGAGCGAAAGTGTAATCCAAGAAGTTTTAGTTTTTGAGAATTTAACGGAAGATAACATAACGTGGTCTAGCAGGGAAGAACAACCCAAACAAATTTTACAGGAAACATCGACTTATGCTACAGTCCAAAATGCTCCGATAATTTTGGATCAGGAAGGGCGATTAGAGGAGACTAGAGAACAACCCAAACAAGCTTCCCAGGAACTTACAGATGCACAAAAGTTGCCAATAAAAACAAAACTTGATGTATTGGAAGGTATAGAACATATACAAGATTTTCGAGCAACTCCAGGTTGTCTTAAAATAGCTATCGATGAAACACAGCTTATTGTGGGTACCACAGATAAATCAATGCTTCTGGATAGCACAGAAGATCTCAAGCAAATTGATCAAATAAGACAGGTGAATGCTAAAATAAATCATATTCTTCACCAGCCTTTGCTTGTAGAATTACCGCAAACTGCAGAATTTGAACATGTAATAACCAGTTCGAAAGAAGAACTAACTGAACCACGAAAAGTTTTTGCCACTCAAGCACACCCATTACCAGTTGTAGAGGAAACTAAAACACAAGAATTGGTAACACCCTTAAACTGTCTGCAACCACAATTAACACAAGCTGAATCCTTAATCGGCGCTTCTAACAGAGAACTAGCTGTGACAGAAATTCAAGCTGTGGAAGAATCAGAAACTCTGGACTACCGTCAGAAACCAACGGTTCAGGCTAACATTGCTTTAGACGAACGTTTTAAACCAACACAAGTTAAAACTTTTAACGCCGTTTTACAAAAGGAAAAACCTATAGATAGTTTTACAGCTCAAGAAGAAATTGCCAAAGCATATCTAGAGAGCTCTCTAAGAGAAATGATAATAACAAAGCCTACAACGTTTGAGGAAACTTCACAACTGAAAATGGAACCGCATACTGGGGTTATTGCAAAAACCCTGTCTGAGGAAATCAAAACATACACACAACTCCAGCATATACAAACGATTATGCAAAGCGAAACAGAACTTAAGTCATTAAGCCCAGAACAGTACAAAGCTTTGCCAACTTTGCAAAGCAAACAACAAGAGATACAAGTCTCACAAGTAACAACCACTGAAACTGTTGAAGATATTAAAACTATGCCATCATTGTTACAAGAAAATGCTACTAAAACCTTAAACGAAAAATCAAGTTACGCACAATCTGTCCTAGACACTACAGTATTGGAAAAGGAAACACAAGTTGTTACTCAAATTCCACAACCACAACAAATTGTAAAACTATCCACCACAGAAAATATTCACGAAAAGCTTGTAACTGAGGTAATAGCTTGTGAAGATACTACACCATTTACAGACAAGACAGAACTTAATACCCATACGGCAAAAGCATCAATTGCACCTAGCGATAACCAGATAACACAAGTCCAAGAGCAGAGTGTCTATATAAAAGAATTTGATATTGAAACTTTGCCTCCTAAACCGGCTTATGCCTCGGTAAAACAAGACAATTTAAAAGCTGCCTTGGCAGAAGAAATTTTAGGCCTCTCTACCATAACTGAAACCTATGAGCTCACTAGAAGACAGGAACAATATGCGAATATTACGAATAACATGCCCAATTATCAGGCACAGATGGTGCAATCCACTGTAACGTTTGAACAACCCACTAAAATGAAAGAACAATTGGAGGCATATGAGCAAGCACAACCTGTTAGCGTTAATAGGCAAACCACAATATTAGAAACATCTTTTGTGCAAACTCTGGATAATATAGGCGAACAAAGTGGAGACTTTAAACCTAAACTCCGAGATAGTAAAACATCGATAATATTGCCGGAACTAAAGGCTACTGCAATTGAAGAAATTTTACCGCAAACAGATGTTTCCCAACTGGATACTTTCCATAAATCTGAACATGCACAACCACTTCACTCACAGCAAGAATCGGAAAAATTAATGGTCTCGACTGTAACACCTTACGAAAGAGTAGATCAGTTTTCAGGCAAAGACCAAAAACAAGAAAAGGCAATTGTAGGATTAGCGCATGCTATGGCAACATCGACGACTATGCAGGAAGAAACCTCAGTATTAGTTGGTGATTTGGATTGGAAAGAGCCAATCATTCAAAAACCTTCTACAGATATTAAAATACAGAGTACGTATTTGTTAAAAACTCAAGTTATAACCAACGAAAACACACAGCCATTGGCTGCAACACAAGAAACCAACAAAAGCACCTCTGAAGCCACTCCAAATACACAATCACTTCAGGCATACGAAAGTAGCACTATAAACGCCTATGATAACTTTGAATCCACTATAGTTCCTTACCAACCACACACCGATAACGTACACATTACACTTGCATTCGAAAATCTGAACTCGGCTCTCAAAACGACATTCACTCCCAACGACACTTTTGTCACAATCGAACCAAATCTTAATACTGAATTACACACAGCACATGTCAATGTACACCCTAATCTCACACAGCATCAATTCTCCCCCGTTATCTTTGAAAGAGAACAAGACCTGCCCACCATTACATCTTTAGACAAATTCTCTCAAATAACCAAAGTTTCCAACACAGAACTAAAACAAGCTACCATTGCTGCGCCCATTCAAATACAAATACATTTAAAACCCGAAGACACTGAGTCAATAGGCCAACCAAGCCTCGATGTCACAGATTTTAAAACTGTTGATAAATTTACAGATAATCTTAATGAACAGACACCAACAATAACAGAAAAAACACAGGTACAGGACGGTCATCAAAAACAAATAAAAACTTACACGGTTACATGTATAGACGGTAAGTACGAAACCCTTTTATTTATAGTACATGGCGTAGTACTTCTTAAGGCCCCCCATTCGATATACCCCAAATACAAAAAAAAAACACATTACACACGATTAATAAAAACAATAACAAAAACACATACAAAAAGACAATAGCTAACAAAAAACCTAACATTCTATTATGCAGATACAACACAAACAAATTACACACCAGAACACACAGACACACATGCCACACCACAAATAACAGAAATGCCAGAAGAAATTCACGAGGTTCAGACTATTTCCGATAATGGTGAAATCAAGAAAAAGAAGATTCGTACTCGAATCATCAAGAAGGTCGAAGGTGACAAGCAAGAAATAACCAAGATCGAAACAATCGAAGAAGATAAAAAACAGCCCGAGACAACCATAACAGTCGAAGAAACTCCACTCGACGAACAACCAGAAGAAGTCAAAGAAATTCCTGAAGAAGTGAGAGTAATCGAATCAGTTTCTGAGGATGGAAAACCTAAGAAAAAGCAGATCCGCACTCGTATCATTAAGAAGATTAAGGGTGATAAGCAAGAAGTTACCAAGATCGAAACTGTTGAGGAAGATGACAAACAACCAGAAACTACAGTCACAGTTGAAGAAACTCCAATCGAAAAACCTGAAGAAGTCAAAGAACTTCCAGAAGAAGTAAGAGTAATCGAATCTGTTTCTGAGGATGGTAAAACCAAGAAAAAGAAGATTCGCACTCGTGTCATTAAGAAGGTCAAGGGTGATAAGCAAGAAGTCACCAAAATCGAAACTGTCGAGGAAGATGACAAGCAACCAGAAACTACAGTCACAGTCGAAGAAACTCAAATCGAAAAACATGAAGAAGTCAAAGAACTTCCTGAAGAAATAAAAGTAATCGAATCAGTTTCTGAGGATGGTAAGCCAAAAAAGAAGAAGATTCGCACACGGGTCATCACGAAAGTCAAGGGTGATAAGCAAGAAGTCACCAAAATCGAAACTGTCGAGGAAGATGACAAGCAACCAGAAACTACAGTCACAGTCGAAGAAACTCCAATCGAAAAACCTGAAGAAGTCAAAGAACTTCCTGAAGAAATAAGAGTAATCGAATCAGTTTCTGAGGATGGTAAACCCACGAAAAAGAAGATTCGCACTCGTGTCATCAAGAAGGTCAAGGGTGATAAGCAAGAAGTTACCAAGATCGAAACTATTGAGGAAGATGACAAACAACCAGAAATTACAGTCATAGTCGAAGAAACTCCAATCGAAAAACTTGAAGAAGTGAAAGAACTTCCTGAAGAAGTCAGGGTAATCGAATCAGTTTCTGAGGATGGTAAACCAAAGAAGAAGAAGATTCGTACACGGGTCATCAAGAAAGTCAAGGGTGATAAGCAAGAAGTCACCAAAATCGAAACTGTCGAGGAAGATGACAAGCAACTAGAAACTACAGTCACAGTCGAAGAAACTCCAATCGAAAAACCTGAAGAAGTCAAAGAACTCCCTGAAGAAGTGAGAGTAATCGAATCAGTTTCTGAGGATGGTAGACCCAAGAAAAAGAAGATTCGAACTCGTGTTATCAAGAAGGTCAAGGGTGATAAGCAAGAGGTAACCACGATCGAAACTGTTGAAGAAGACGACAAACAACCAGAAACTACAGTCACAGTTGAAGAAATTCCAGTTCAAGAAGCTGAAGAAGTCAAAGAACTTCCTGAAGAAGTGAGAGTAATCGAATCAGTTTCTGAGGATGGTAGACCCAAGAAAAAGAAGATTCGAACTCGTGTCATAAAGAAGGTAAAGGGTGATAAGCAGGAAGTTACCAAGATCGAAACTGTTGAGGAAGACGACAAACAACCAGAAACTACAGTTACTGTCGAAGAAACTTCAATTGACGAACAACCAGAAGAAGTCAAAGAACTTCCTGAAGAAGTGCAAGTAATCGAATCAGTTTCTGAGGATGGTAAGCCCAAGAAAAAGAAGATTCGTACACGTGTTATCAGGAAGGTCAAGGGTGATAAGCAAGAGGTAACTAAGATCGAAACTGTTGAAGAAGACGACAAGCAACCAGAAACTACAGTCACAGTTGAAGAAACTCCAGTTCAAGAAGCTGAAGAAGTCAAAGAACTTCCTGAAGAAGTGAGAGTAATCGAATCAGTTTCTGAGGATGGTAGACCCAAGAAAAAGAAGATTCGAACTCGTGTCATTAAGAAGGTCAAGGGTGATAAGCAGGAAGTTACCAAGATCGAAACTGTTGAGGAAGACGACAAACAACCAGAAACTACCGTTACTGTCGAAGAAACTCCAATTGACGAACAACCAGAAGAAGTCAAAGAACTTCCTGAAGAAGTGAGAGTAATCGAATCAGTTTCTGAGGATGGTAAACCCAAGAAAAAGAAGATTCGTACACGTGTTATCAAGAAGGTCAAGGGTGATAAGCAAGAGATAACCAAGATCGAAACTGTTGAAGAAGACGACAAACAACCAGAAACTACAGTCACAGTTGAAGAAACTCCAGTTCAAGAAGCTGAAGAAGTCAAAGAACTTCCTGAAGAAGTCAGAGTAATCGAATCAGTTTCTGAGGATGGTAGACCCAAGAAAAAGAAGATTCGAACTCGTGTCATTAAGAAGGTAAAGGGTGATAAGCATGAAGTTACCAAGATCGAAACTGTTGAGGAAGACGACAAGCAACCAGAAACTACAGTTACTGTCGAAGAAACTCCAATTGACGAACAACCAGAAGAAGTCAAAGAACTTCCTGAAGAAGTGAGAGTAATCGAATCAGTTTCTGAGGATGGTAAACCCAAGAAAAAGAAGATTCGTATACGTGTTATCAGGAAGATCAAGGGTGATAAACAAGAAGTAACCAAGATCGAAACTGTTGAAGAAGACGACAAACAACCAGAAACTACAGTCACAGTTGAAGAAATTCCAGTTCAAGAAGCTGAAGAAGTCAAAGAACTTCCTGAAGAAGTGAGAGTAATCGAATCAGTTTCTGAGGATGGTAGACCCAACAAAAAGAAGATTCGAACTCGTGTCATTAAGAAGGTAAAGGGTGATAAGCAGGAAGTTACCAAGATCGAAACTGTTGAGGAAGACGACAAACAACCAGAAACTACAGTTACTGTCGAAGAAACTCCAATTGACGAACAACCAGAAGAAGTCAAAGAACTTCCTGAAGAAGTGAAAGTAATCGAATCAGTTTCTGAGGATGGTAAACCCAAGAAAAAGAAGATTCGTACACGTGTTATCAAGAAGGTCAAGGGTGATAAGCAAGAGGTAACCAAGATCGAAACTGTTGAGGAAGATGACAAGAAACCAGAAACTACAGTGACAGTAGAAGAAACTCCAATTGAAGTACAGCCTGAAGAAATTGTAGAACTTCCTGAAGAAGTGAGAGTAATCGAAACAGTTTCTAAAGATGGTAAAGCAAAGAA
Organism: Wohlfahrtia magnifica; assembly: GCA_023159175.1. Taxonomy (NCBI): domain Eukaryota; kingdom Metazoa; phylum Arthropoda; class Insecta; order Diptera; family Sarcophagidae; genus Wohlfahrtia; species Wohlfahrtia magnifica. The sequence goes on along the minus strand of JAKWBJ010000482.1, from coordinate 5,670,117 downwards.
AAAGAAGATTCGTACACGTGTTATCAAGAAGGTCAAGGGTGATAAGCAAGAGGTAACCAAGATCGAAACTGTTGAAGAAGACGACAAACAACCAGAAACTACAGTCACAGTTGAAGAAACTCCAGTTCAAGAAGCTGAAGAAGTCAAAGAACTTCCTGAAGAAGTCAGAGTAATCGAATCAGTTTCTGAGGATGGTAAAGCAAAGAAAAAGAAGATTCGAACTCGTGTGATTAAGAAGGTCAAGGGTGATAAGCAGGAAGTTACCAAGATCGAAACTGTTGAGGAAGACGACAAACAACCAGAAACTACAGTTACTGTCGAAGAAACACCGATTGACGAACAACCAGAAGATGTCAAAGAACTTCCTGAAGAAGTGAGAGTAATCGAATCAGTTTCTGAGGATGGTAAACCCAAGAAAAAGAAGATTCGTACACGTGTTATCAGGAAGGTCAAGGGTGATAAGCAAGAGGTAACCAAGATCGAAACTGTTGAAGAAGACGACAAACAACCAGAAACTACAGTCATAGTTGAAGAAATTCCAGTTCAAGAAGCTGAAGAAGTCAAAGAACTTCCTGAAGAAGTGAGAGTAATCGAATCAGTTTCTGAGGATGGTAGCCCCAAGAAAAAGAAGATTCGAACTCGTGTCATTAAGAAGGTAAAGGGTGATAAGCAGGAAGTTACCAAGATCGAAACTGTTGAGGAAGACGACAAACAACCAGAAACTACAGTTACTGTCGAAGAAACTCCAATTGGCGAACAACCAGAAGAAGTCAAAGAACTTCCTGAAGAAGTGAAAGTAATCGAATCAGTTTCTGAGGATGGTAAACCCAAGAAAAAGAAGATTCGTACACGTGTTATCAGGAAGGTCAAGGGTGAAAAGCAAGAGGTAACTAAGATCGAAACTGTTGAAGAAGACGACAAACAACCAGAAACTACAGTCACAGTTGAAGAAACTCCAGTTCAAGAAGCTGAAGAAGTCAAAGAACTTCCTGAAGAAGTTAGAGTAATCGAATCAGTTTCTGAGGATGGTAGACCCAAGAAAAAGAAGATTCGAACTCGTGTCATTAAGAACCCAAGAAAAAGAAGATGGTAGAGGTCAAGGGTGATAAGCAGGAGGTTACCAAGATCGAAACTGTTGAGGAAGACGACAAACAACCAGAAACTACCGTTACTGTCGAAGAAACTCCAATTGACGAACAACCAGAAGAAGTCAAAGAACTTCCTGAAGAAGTGAGAGTAATCGAATCAGTTTCTGAGGATGGTAAACCCAAGAAAAAGAAGATTCGTACACGTGTTATCAAGAAGGTCAAGGGTGATAAGCAAGAGGTAACTAAGATCGAAACTGTTGAAGAAGACGACAAACAACCAGAAACTACAGTCACAGTTGAAGAAACTCCAGTTCAAGAAACTGAAGAAGTCAAAGAACTTCCTGAAGAAGTCAGAGTAATCGAATCAGTTTCTGAGGATGGTAGACCCAAGCAAAAGAAGATTCGAACTCGTGTCATTAAGAAGGTCAAGGGTGATAAGCAGGAAGTTACCAAGATCGAAACTGTTGAGGAAGACGACAAACAACCAGAAACTACCGTTACTGTCGAAGAAACTCCAATTGACGAACAACCAGAAGAAGTCAAAGAACTTCCTGAAGAAGTGAGAGTAATCGAATCAGTTTCTGAGGATGGTAAACCCAAGAAAAAGAAGATTCGTACACGTGTTATCAAGAAGGTCAAGGGTGATAAGCAAGAGGTAACCAAGATCGAAACTGTTGAAGAAGACGACAAACAACCAGAAACTACAGTCACAGTTGAAGAAACTCCAGTTCAAGAAGCTGAAGAAGTCAAAGAACTTCCTGAAGAAGTGAGAGTAATCGAATCAGTTTCTGAGGATGGTAGACCCAAGAAAAAGAAGATTCGAACTCGTGTCATTAAGAAGGTCAAGGGTGATAAGCAGGAGGTTACCAAGATCGAAACTGTTGAGGAAGACGACAAACAACCAGAAACTACCGTTACTGTCGAAGAAACTCCAATTGACGAACAACCAGAAGAAGTCAAAGAACTTCCTGAAGAAGTGAGAGTAATCGAATCAGTTTCTGAGGATGGTAAACCCAAGAAAAAGAAGATTCGTACACGTGTTATCAAGAAGGTCAAGGGTGATAAGCAGGAGGTTACCAAGATCGAAACTGTTGAGGAAGACGACAAACAACCAGAAACTACCGTTACTGTCGAAGAAACTCCAATTGACGAACAACCAGAAGAAGTCAAAGAACTTCCTGAAGAAGTGAGAGTAATCGAATCAGTTTCTGAGGATGGTAAACCCAAGAAAAAGAAGATTCGGACACGTGTTATCAAGAAGGTCAAGGGTGATAAGCAAGAGGTAACTAAGATCGAAACTGTTGAAGAAGACGACAAACAACCAGAAACTACAGTCACAGTTGAAGAAACTCCAGTTCAAGAAGCTGAAGAAGTCAAAGAACTTCCTGAAGAAGTCAGAGTAATCGAATCAGTTTCTGAGGATGGTAGACCCAAGCAAAAGAAGATTCGAACTCGTGTCATTAAGAAGGTCAAGGGTGATAAGCAGGAAGTTACCAAGATCGAAACTGTTGAGGAAGACGACAAACAACCAGAAACTACCGTTACTGTCGAAGAAACTCCAATTGACGAACAACCAGAAGAAGTCAAAGAACTTCCTGAAGAAGTGAGAGTAATCGAATCAGTTTCTGAGGATGGTAAACCCAAGAAAAAGAAGATTCGTACACGTGTTATCAAGAAGGTCAAGGGTGATAAGCAAGAGGTAACCAAGATCGAAACTGTTGAAGAAGACGACAAACAACCAGAAACTACAGTCACAGTTGAAGAAACTCCAGTTCAAGAAGCTGAAGAAGTCAAAGAACTTCCTGAAGAAGTGAGAGTAATCGAATCAGTTTCTGAGGATGGTAGACCCAAGAAAAAGAAGATTCGAACTCGTGTCATTAAGAAGGTCAAGGGTGATAAGCAGGAGGTTACCAAGATCGAAACTGTTGAGGAAGACGACAAACAACCAGAAACTACCGTTACTGTCGAAGAAACTCCAATTGACGAACAACCAGAAGAAGTCAAAGAACTTCCTGAAGAAGTGAGAGTAATCGAATCAGTTTCTGAGGATGGTAAACCCAAGAAAAAGAAGATTCGTACACGTGTTATCAAGAAGGTCAAGGGTGATAAGCAAGAGGTAACTAAGATCGAAACTGTTGAAGAAGACGACAAACAACCAGAAACTACAGTCACAGTTGAAGAAACTCCAGTTCAAGAAGCTGAAGAAGTCAAAGAACTTCCTGAAGAAGTCAGAGTAATCGAATCAGTTTCTGAGGATGGTAGACCCAAGCAAAAGAAGATTCGAACTCGTGTCATTAAGAAGGTCAAGGGTGATAAGCAGGAAGTTACCAAGATCGAAACTGTTGAGGAAGACGACAAACAACCAGAAACTACCATTACTGTCAAAGAAACTCCAATTGACGAACAACCAGAAGAAGTCAAAGAACTTCCTGAAGAAGTGAGAGTAATCGAATCAGTTTCTGAGGATGGTAAACCCAACAAAAAGAAGATTCGTACACGTGTTATCAAGAAGGTCAAGGGTGATAAGCAAGAGGTAACCAAGATCGAAACTGTTGAAGAAGACGACAAACAACCAGAAACTACAGTCACAGTTGAAGAAACTCCAGTTCAAGAAGCTGAAGAAGTCAAAGAACTCCCTGAAGAAGTGAGAGTAATCGAATCAGTTTCTGAGGATGGTAGACCCAAGAAAAAGAAGATTCGAACTCGTGTCATTAAGAAGGTCAAGGGTGATAAGCAGGAGGTTACCAAGATCGAAACTGTTGAGGAAGACGACAAACAACAAGAAACTACCGTTACTGTCGAAGAAACTCTAATTGACGAACAACCAGAAGAAATCAAAGAACTTCCTGAAGAAGTGAGGGTAATCGAATCAGTTTCTGAGGATGGTAAACCTAAGAAAAAGAAGATTCGTACACGTGTTATCAAGAAGGTCAAGGGTGATAAGCAAGAGGTAACTAAGATCGAAACTGTTGAAGAAGACGACAAACAACCAGAAACTACAGTCACAGTTGAAGAAACTCCAGTTCAAGAAGCTGAAGAAGTCAAAGAACTTCCTGAAGAAGTCAGAGTAATCGAATCAGTTTCTGAGGATGGTAGACCCAAGCAAAAGAAGATTCGAACTCGTGTCATTAAGAAGGTCAAGGGTGATAAGCAGGAAGTTACCAAGATCGAAACTGTTGAGGAAGACGACAAACAACCAGAAACTACAGTTACTGTCGAAGAAACACCGATTGACGAACAACCAGAAGAAGTCAAAGAACTTCCTGAAGAAGTGAGAGTAATCGAATCAGTTTCTGAGGATGGTAAACCCAAGAAAAAGAAGATTCGTACACGTGTTATTAAGAAGGTCAAGGGTGATAAGCAAGAGGTAACCAAGATCGAAACTGTTGAAGAAGATGACAAAGAACCAGAAACTACAGTCACAGTTGAAGAAACTCCAGTTCAAGAAGCTGAAGAAGTCAAAGAACTTCCTGAAGAAGTGAGAGTAATCAGATCAGTTTCTGAGGATGGTAGACCCAAGAAAAAGAAGATTCGAACTCGTGTCATTAAGAAGGTCAAGGGTGATAAGCAGGAAGTTACCAAGATCGAAACTGTTGAGGAAGACGACAAACAACCAGAAACTACCGTTACTGTCGAAGAAACTCCAATTGACGAACAACCAGAAGAAGTCAAAGAACTTCCTGAAGAAGTGAGAGTAATCGAATCAGTTTCTGAGGATGGTAAACCCAAGAAAAAGAAGATTCGTACACGTGTTCTCAAGAAGGTCAAGGGTGATAAGCAAGAGGTAACTAAGATCGAAACTGTTGAAGAAGACGACAAACAACCAGAAACTACAGTCACAGTTGAAGAAACTCCAGTTCAAGAAGCTGAAGAAGTCAAAGAACTTCCTGAAGAAGTGAGAGTAATCGAATCAGTTTCTGAGGATGGTAGACCCAAGAAAAAGAAGATTCGAACTCGTGTCATTAAGAAGGTCAAGGGTGATAAGCAGGAGGTTACCAAGATCGAAACTGTTGAGGAAGACGACAAACAACCAGAAACTACCGTTACTGTCGAAGAAACTCCAATTGACGAACAACCAGAAGAAGTCAAAGAACTTCCTGAAGAAGTGAGAGTAATCGAATCAGTTTCTGAGGATGGTAAACCCAAGAAAAAGAAGATTCGTACACGTGTTATCAGGAAGGTCAAGGGTGATAAGCAAGAGGTAACCAAGATCGAGACTGTTGAAGAAGACGACAAACAACCAGAAACTACAGTCACAGTTGAAGAAACTCCAGTTCAAGAAGCTGAAGAAGTCAAAGAACTTCCTGAAGAAGTTAGAGTAATCGAATCCGTTTCTGAAGATGGTAGACCCAAGAAAAAGAAGATTCGAACTCGTGTCATTAAGAAGGTCAAGGGTGATAAGCAGGAGGTTACCAAGATCGAAACTGTTGAGGAAGACGACAAACAACCAGAAACTACCGTTACTGTCGAAGAAACTCCAATTGACGAACAACCAGAAGAAGTCAAAGAACTTCCTGAAGAAGTGAGAGTAATCGAATCAGTTTCTGAGGATGGTAAACCCAAGAAAAAGAAGATTCGTACACGTGTTATCAAGAAGGTCAAGGGTGATAAGCAAGAGGTAACCAAGATCGAAACTGTTGAAGAAGACGACAAACAACCAGAAACTACAGTCACAGTTGAAGAAACTCCAGTTCAAGAAGCTGAAGAAGTCAAAGAACTTCCTGAAGAAGTGAGAGTAATCGAATCAGTTTCTGAGGATGGTAGACCCAAGAAAAAGAAGATTCGAACTCGTGTCATTAAGAAGGTCAAGGATGATAAGCAGGAGGTTACCAAGATCGAAACTGTTGAGGAAGACGACAAACAACCAGAAACTACCGTTACTGTCGAAGAAACTCCAATTGACGAACAACCAGAAGAAGTCAATGAACTTCCTGAAGAAGTGAGAGTAATCGAATCAGTTTCTGAGGATGGTAAACCCAAGAAAAAGAAGATTCGTACACGTGTTATCAAGAAGGTCAAGGGTGATAAGCAAGAGGTAACTAAGATCGAAACTGTTGAAGAAGACGACAGACAACCAGAAACTACAGTCACAGTTGAAGAAACTCCAGTTCAAGAAGCTGAAGAAGTCAAAGAACTTCCTGAAGAAGTCAGAGTAATCGAATCAGTTTCTGAGGATGGTAGACCCAAGCAAAAGAAGATTCGAACTCGTGTCATTAAGAAGGTCAAGGGTGATAAGCAGGAAGTTACCAAGATCGAAACTGTTGAGGAAGACGACAAACAACCAGAAACTACCGTTACTGTCGAAGAAACTCTAATTGACGAACAACCAGAAGAAGTCAAAGAACTTCCTGAAGAAGTGAGAGTAATCGAATCAGTTTCTGAGGATGGTAAACCCAAGAAAAAGAAGATTCGTACACGTGTTATCAAGAAGGTCAAGGGTGATAAGCAAGAGGTAACCAAGATCGAAACTGTTGAAGAAGACGACAAACAACCAGAAACTACAGTCACAGTTGAAGAAACTCCAGTTCAAGAAGCTGAAGAAGTCAAAGAACTTCCTGAAGAAGTGAGAGTAATCGAATCAGTTTCTGAGGATGGTAGACCCAAGAAAAAGAAGATTCGAACTCGTGTCATTAAGAAGGTCAAGGGTGATAAGCAGGAGGTTACCAAGATCGAAACTGTTGAGGAAGACGACAAACAACCAGAAACTACCGTTACTGTCGAAGAAACTCCAATTGACGAACAACCAGAAGAAGTCAAAGAACTTCCTGAAGAAGTGAGAGTAATCGAATCAGTTTCTGAGGATGGTAAACCCAAGAAAAAGAAGATTCGTACACGTGTTATCAAGAAGGTCAAGGGTGATAAGCAAGAGGTAACTAAGATCGAAACTGTTGAAGAAGACGACAAACAACCAGAAACTACAGTCACAGTTGAAGAAACTCCAGTTCAAGAAGCTGAAGAAGTCAAAGAACTTCCTGAAGAAGTGAGAGTAATCGAATCAGTTTCTGAGGATGGTAGACCCAAGCAAAAGAAGATTCGAACTCGTGTCATTAAGAAGGTCAAGGGTGATAAGCAGGAGGTTACCAAGATCGAAACTGTTGAGGAAGACGACAAACAACCAGAAACTACCGTTACTGTCGAAGAAACTCCAATTGACGAACAACCAGAAGAAGTCAAAGAACTTCCTGAAGAAGTGAGAGTAATCGAATCAGTTTCTGAGGATGGTAAACCCAAGAAAAAGAAGATTCGTACACGTGTTATCAAGAAGGTCAAGGGTGATAAGCAGGAGGTTACCAAGATCGAAACTGTTGAGGAAGACGACAAACAACCAGAAACTACCGTTACTGTCGAAGAAACTCCAATTGACGAACAACCAGAAGAAGTCAAAGAACTTCCTGAAGAAGTGAGAGTAATCGAATCAGTTTCTGAGGATGGTAAACCCAAGAAAAAGAAGATTCGTACACGTGTTATCAAGAAGGTCAAGGGTGATAAGCAAGAGGTAACTAAGATCGAAACTGTTGAAGAAGACGACAAACAACCAGAAACTACAGTCACAGTTGAAGAAACTCCAGTTCAAGAAGCTGAAGAAGTCAAAGAACTTCCTGAAGAAGTCAGAGTAATCGAATCAGTTTCTGAGGATGGTAGACCCAAGCAAAAGAAGATTCGAACTCGTGTCATTAAGAAGGTCAAGGGTGATAAGCAGGAAGTTACCAAGATCGAAACTGTTGAGGAAGACGACAAACAACCAGAAACTACCGTTACTGTCGAAGAAACTCCAATTGACGAACAACCAGAAGAAGTCAAAGAACTTCCTGAAGAAGTGAGAGTAATCGAATCAGTTTCTGAGGATGGTAAACCCAAGAAAAAGAAGATTCGTACACGTGTTATCAAGAAGGTCAAGGGTGATAAGCAAGAGGTAACCAAGATCGAAACTGTTGAAGAAGACGACAAACAACCAGAAACTACAGTCACAGTTGAAGAAACTCCAGTTCAAGAAGCTGAAGAAGTCAAAGAACTTCCTGAAGAAGTGAGAGTAATCGAATCAGTTTCTGAGGATGGTAGACCCAAGAAAAAGAAGATTCGAACTCGTGTCATTAAGAAGGTCAAGGGTGATAAGCAGGAGGTTACCAAGATCGAAACTGTTGAGGAAGACGACAAACAACCAGAAACTACCGTTACTGTCGAAGAAACTCCAATTGACGAACAACCAGAAGAAGTCAAAGAACTTCCTGAAGAAGTGAGAGTAATCGAATCAGTTTCTGAGGATGGTAAACCCAAGAAAAAGAAGATTCGTACACGTGTTATCAAGAAGGTCAAGGGTGATAAGCAAGAGGTAACTAAGATCGAAACTGTTGAAGAAGACGACAAACAACCAGAAACTACAGTCACAGTTGAAGAAACTCCAGTTCAAGAAGCTGAAGAAGTCAAAGAACTTCCTGAAGAAGTCAGAGTAGTCGAATCAGTTTCTGAGGATGGTAGACCCAAGCAAAAGAAGATTCGAACTCGTGTCATTAAGAAGGTCAAGGGTGATAAGCAGGAAGTTACCAAGATCGAAACTGTTGAGGAAGACGACAAACAACCAGAAACTACCATTACTGTCAAAGAAACTCCAATTGACGAACAACCAGAAGAAGTCAAAGAACTTCCCGAAGAAGTGAGAGTAATCGAATCAGTTTCTGAGGATGGTAAACCCAAGAAAACGAAGATTCGTACACGTGTTATTAAGAAGGTCAAGGGTGATAAGCAAGAGGTAACCAAGATCGAAACTGTTGAAGAAGACGACAAACAACCTGAAACCACAGTCACAGTTGAAGAAACTCCAGTTCAAGAACCTGAAGAAGTCAAAGAACTTCCTGAAGAAGTGAGAGTAATCGAATCAGTTTCTGAGGATGGTAAACTCAAGAAAAAAAAAATTCGTACACGTGTTATCAAGAAGGTCAAGGGTGATAAGCAAGAAGTTACCAAGATCGAAACTGTTGAGGAAGACGACAAGCAACCAGAAACTACAGTCACAGTTGAAGAAACTCCAATTGAAGAGCCTGAAGATGTCAAAGAACTTCCTGAAGAGGTCAGAGTAATCGAAACAGTTTCTGAAAATGGTAAGCCAAAGAAAAAGAAGATTCGTACACGTGTTATTAAGAAGATCAAGGGTGACAAGCAAGAAGTCACCAAGATCGAAACTGTTGAGGAAGTTGACAAGCAACCAGAAACTACAGTAACTGTCGAAGAAACTCCACTGGAAGAACAACCTGAAGAACTTAAAGAACTTCCTGAAGAAGTTAGAGTTATTGAAACAGTTTCTGAAGACGGTAAGCCAAAGAAGAGGAAGATTCGTACACGTGTCATCAAGAAGTTCAAGGGTGATAAGCAAGAAGTTACCAAGATCGAAACTGTTGAGGAAGATGACAAACAGCCAGAAACTACAGTAACTGTCGAAGAAACTCCAATTGAAGAACAACCTGAAGAAATTAAAGAACTTCCTGAAGAAGTCAGAGTAATTGAAACAGTTTCTGAAGATGGTAAACCAAAAAAGAAGAAGATTTGTACACGTGTCATTAAGAAGGTCAAAGGTGGTAAGCAAGAAGTTACCAAGATCGAAACTGTTGAGGAAGATGACAAGCAACCTGAGACAACTGTAACTGTCGAAGAAACTCCAATTGAAGTACAGCCTGAAGAGACTAAAGAACTTCCTGAAGAAGTGAGAGTAATCGAAACAGTTTCTGAAGATGGTAAACCAAAGAAGAAAAAAATTCGTACACGTGTCATTAAAAAGGTCAAGGGTCACAAGCAAGAAGTTACCAAGATCGAAACTGTTGAGGAAGATGACAAGCAACCAGAAACTACAGTAACAGTAGAAGAAACTCCAATTGAAGAACAACCTGAGAAAGTTAAAGAACTTCCTGAAGAAGTCAGAGTAATTGAAACAGTTTCTGAAGATGGTAAGCCAAAGAAGAAAAAGATCCGTACACGTGTTATTAAGAAGATCAAAGGTGACAAGCAAGAAGTCACCAAGATCGAAACTGTTGAGGAAGATGACAAGCAGCCAGAAACTACAGTAACTGTTGAAGAAACTCCAATTGAAGAACACCCTGAAGAAATTAAAGAACTTCCTGAAGAAGTTAGAGTAATCGAAACAGTTTCTGAAGATGGTAAACCAAAGAATAAGATGATACGTACACGTGTCATTAAGAAGATCAAAGGTGACAAGCAAGAAGTTACCAAGATCGAAACTGTTGAGGAAGATGACAAGAAACCAGAAACTACAGTGACAGTAGAAGAAACTGCAATTGAAGTACAGCCTGAAGAAATTGTAGAACTTCCTGAAGAAGTGAGAGTAATCGAAACAGTTTCTGAAGATGGTAAAGCAAAGAAGAAAAAGATTCGTACACGTGTCATTAAGAAAGTCAAGGGTGACAAGCAAGAAGTCACCAAGGTCCAAACTGTTGAAGAAGATGACAAACAACCTGAGACAACTGTGACTGTCGAAGAAACTCCAATTGAAGTACAGCCTGAAGAGATAAAAGAACTTCCTGAAGAAGTCAGAGTAATTGAAACAGTTTCGGAAGATGGTAAACCCAAGAAGAAAAAGATTCATACACGTGTCATTAAGAAGGTTAAGGGTGATAAGCAAGAAGTCACCAAGATCGAAACTGTCGAGGAAGATGACAAGCAACCAGAAACAACAGTAACAGTTGATGAAATTCAAATTGAAGAACAACCCGAAGAAGTTGTAGAACTTCCTGAAGAAGTCAGAGTAATCGAAACAGTTTCTGAAGATGGTAAACCAAAGAAGAAGAAGATTCACACACGTGTCATTAAGAAGATCAAGGGTGACAAGCAAGAAGTTACCAAGATCGAAACTGTTGAGGAAGATGACAAGCAACCAGAAACTACAGTAACAGTAGAAGAAACTCCAATTAAAGAACAACCTGAGGAAGTTAAAGAACTTCCTGAAGAAGTCAGAGTTATTGAAACAGTTTCTGAAGATGGTAAGCCAAAGAAGAAGAAGATCCGTACACGTGTTATTAAGAAGATCAAAGGTGACAAGCAAGAAGTCACCAAGATCGAAACTGTTGAGGAAGATGACAAGCAGCCAGAAACTACAGTAACTGTCGAAGAAACTCCAATTGAAGAACACTCTGAAGAAATTAAAGAACTTCCTGAAGAAGTGATAGTACTCGAAACAGTTTCTGAAGATGGTAAACCAAAGAAGAAAAAGATTCGTACACGTGTCATTAAGAAGGTCAAGGGTGATAAGCAGGAGGTCACCAAGATCCAAACTGTTGAAGAAGATGACAAACAACCTGAGACAACTGTAACTGTCGAAGAAACTCCAATTGAAGTACAGCCTGAAGAGACTAAAGAAATTCCTGAAGAAGTCAGAGTAATTGAAACAGTTTCGGAAGATGGTAAACCCAAAAAGAAGAAGATTCGTACACGTATCATTAAGAAGGTTAAGGGTGATATGCAAGAAGTCACCAAGATCGAAACGGTTGAGGAAGAGGACAAGCAACCAGAAACTACAGTAACAGTTGAGGAAACTCAAATGGAAGAACAGCCCGAAGAAATCAAAGAGCTTCCTGAAGAAGTGATAGTACTCGAAACAGTTTCTGAAGATGGTAAACCAAAGAAGAAAAAGATTCGTACACGTGTCATTAAGAAGGTCAAGGGTGATAAGCAAGAAGTCACCAAGATCGAGACTGTCGAGGAAGATGACAAGCAACCAGAAACAACAGTAACAGTTGAGGAGACTCAAATTAAAGAACAACCTGAAGAAGTTAAAGAACTTCCTGAAGAAGTCAGAGTAATTGAAACAGTTTCTGAAGATGGTAAGCCAAAGAAGAAGAAGATTCGTACACGTGTCATTAAGAAGATCAAAGGTGACAAGCAAGAAATCACCAAGATCGAAACGGTTGAGGAAGAGGACAAGCAACCAGAAACTACAGTAACAGTTGAGGAAACTCAAATGGAAGAACAGCCCGAAGAAATCAAAGAACTTCCTGAAGAAGTGATAGTTCTCGAAACAGTTTCTGAAGATGGTAAACCAAAGAAGAAAAAGATTCGTACACGTGTCATTAAGAAGGTCAAGGGTGATAAGCAAGAAGTCACCAAGATCGAGACTGTCGAGGAAGATGACAAGCAACCAGAAACAACAGTAACAGTTGAGGAAACTCAAATTAAAGAACAACCTGAAGAAGTTAAAGAACTTCCTGAAGAAGTTAAAGAACTTCCTGAAGAAGTCAGAGTAATTGAAACAGTTTCTGAAGATGGTAAACCAAAGAAGAAGAAAATTCGTACACGTGTCATCAAGAAGATCAAGGGTGATAAGCAAGAAGTTACCAAGATTGAAACTGTTGAAGAAGATGACAAACAACCTGAGACAACTGTAACAGTTGAAGAAACTCCAATCGAAGAACAACCTGAAGATGTCAAAGAACTTCCTGAAGAGGTGAAAATAATCGAAACAGTTTCTGAAGATGGTAAACCAAAGAAGAAAAAGATCCGAACACGTGTTATTAAGAAGATCAAAGGTGACAAGCAAGAAGTCACCAAGATCGAAACTGTTGAGGAAGATGACAAGCAGCCAGAAACCACAGTAACTGTCGAAGAAACTCCAATTGAAGAACACTCTGAAAGAATTAAAGATCTTCCTGAAGAAGTAAGAGTAATCGAAACAGTTTCTGAAGATGGTAAACCAAAGAAGAAGAAGATTCGTACGCGTGTCATTAAGAAGATCAAAGGTGACAAGCAAGAAATCACCAAGATCGAAACGGTTGAGGAAGAGGACAAGCAACCAGAAACTACAGTAACAGTTGAGAAAACTCAAATTGAAGAACAACCTGAAGAAGTTAAAGAACTTCCTGAAGAAGTCAGAGTAATTGAAATAATTTCTGAAGATGGTAAACCAAAGAAGAAAAAGATTCGTACACGTGTCATTAAGAAGGTCAAGGGTGATAAGCAAGTAGTCACCAAGATCGAGACTGTCGAGGAAGATGACAAGCAACCAGAAACAACAGTAACAGTTGAGGAAACTCAAATGAAAGAACAACCTGAAGAAGTTAAAGAACTTCCTGAAGAAGTCAGAGTAATTGAAACAGTTTCTGAAGATGGTAAGCCAAAGAAGAAGAAGATTCGTACACGTGTCATTAAGAAGATCAAAGGTGACAAGCAAGAAATCACCAAGATCGAAACGGTTGAGGAAGAGGACAAGCAACCAGAAACTACAGTAACAGTTGAGGAAACTCAAATGGAAGAACAGCCCGAAGAAATTAAAGAACTTCCTGAAGAAGTGATAGTACTCGAAACAGTTTCTGAAGATGGTAAACCAAAGAAGAAAAAGATTCGTACACGTGTCATTAAGAAGGTCAAGGGTGATAAGCAAGAAGTCACCAAGATCGAGACTGTCGAGGAAGATGACAAGCAACCAGAAACAACAGTAACAGTTGAGGAAACCCAAATTAAAGAACAACCTGAAGAAGTTAAAGAACTTCCTGAAGAAGTTAAAGAACTTCCTGAAGAAGTCAGAGTAATTGAAACAGTTTCTGAAGATGGTAAACCAAAGAAGAAGAAAATTCGTACACGTGTCATCAAGAAGATCAAGGGTGATAAGCAAGAAGTTACCAAGATTGAAACTGTTGAAGAAGATGACAAACAACCTGAGACAACTGTAACAGTTGAAGAAACTCCAATCGAAGAACAACCTGAAGATGTCAAAGAACTTCCTGAAGAGGTGAAAATAATCGAAACAGTTTCTGAAGATGGTAAACCAAAGAAGAAGAAGATTCATACACGTGTCATTAAGAAGATCAAGGGTGACAAGCAAGAAGTTACCAAGATCGAAACTGTTGAGGAAGATGACAAGCAACCAGAAACTACAGTAACAGTAGAAGAAACTCCAATTGAAGAGCAACCTGAGGATGTTAAAGAACTTCCTGAAGAAATCAGAGTAATTGAAACAGTTTCTGAAGATGGTAAGCCAAAGAAAAAGAAGATTCGTACGCGTGTGATCAAAAAGGTTAAGGGTGATAAGCAGGAAGTCACCAAGATTGAAACCATTGAGGAAGATGACAAGCAACCTGAAACAACTGTCACCGTTGAGGAGATTCCAATAGAAGAACCCGAAGAAGTCAAGGAAGTTCCCGAAGAAAGCAAAACCAAGAAAAAGAAAATAATTAAAAAAATTAAGGGAGATATTCAAGAACTTACTACAATTGAAACAATTGAAAAGGAAGGCGAAAAACCTGAGACTATTGTAACAATTGAGGAGTCGTCAATTTCAAAGGAGGACAGTGTTCCATTGAAGCAAGTTAAATTGAAGAAGGTTGTTCGAGTAAAACAACCTGATGACGAAGAAGTCGTTGTTGAACTGCCTGAGCAGAAATCAGTTGTTATTGATCAAAAGGAAGACGGCACTCCCACCAAGACTGTTATAAAAACTAAAATTATCAAAAAGATTAAGGGTCCCAAAATGGAGGTTACCAAGATACAAACTGTTGAGGAGTTTGAAAAGGAACCTGTTACAAAAGTGACTGTGCATGATTATAATAAACCATTCCCAGAGCTGATGGAAGAGAAAGTTGTACCCGTTGTAGAATTACCCGAAGAAAATATCGTTGAAGATTTTATAGCACTAGATGGAACAAAGAAAACTAGAAAAATTAAAAAGAAAACTATTAAAAAACCATTAGGTGAAAAGGGTGAGGAAGTCACCGAAATTCAAATTCTCGAAGAAGAAGGCGAAAAACCCAAATACACAATAAGTGTAAAGGAAATTGAAAGGTCTGAACCAGAGGCCAGCGATGTAACACCATCGTTAGAGTTACCAGAACAACAAACAGTTTTAGAAACACTAACCCCTGATGGCAAAAAACAAAAGAAAACTGTGAAAACTAGATCCTTCAAAAAACCTGTGGATGAAGAAAAGGATGAAATCACAACAATTCAGTTCGTTGAACAAGAAGATAAGGTACCTATTGCCATTGTTACTATCGAAGAGACACCAGCTGAAGAATTGCCTAAACCCATACCAATTGAAGAATTACCCGAAGAAATTTTAGAAACCGAAGTAATCGAAAAGGGTAAGAAACCCAAAAAGAAAACTACCAAAACTCGTACTTTCAAAAAAGATGTGTCACCTGAGCCCGAATTTTATCAAATACAAACTGTCGAGGAAGAAGGACAAGAACCATATTCATTGATACAGGTCGTTAGCGAAGACGATCTTACCAATATTATAGATATAAGTCAGTTGGATGATGAACAGCAGACAAAACCTAGCAAGAAAACACATAAACACAAAAAGCCCAAGGGTAAGAATTCTTACACGTATAGAACACAATTGTACAATTTTGTCTATTCCTCTGTCTTCTGTCACACAAAATCTATTCTGAACATTGTTTTACACATTTTTTCTATATACTTTTTTTTCTAACATTTTTACTAACAACAACAACAAAATATCGAAAATTATCTCTGTCTCTGTCTATTTAATTATTTATGTGCAATAATTTGTATACTGACAAAACGTTTTCGAAAAAACATTTTTTAAAACTATTTTTCTATTCCATATTGCAAATAATAAATAAATAAAAATCTTAAACAACATTCGAACAAAAAACACCTAAACAACACCAACACTTAAAAAATATAACCAACAAAAAAACAGAAACAATGCCGATCCAAGAACAGACAAAGGACGAAAAACCTGTATTTATAACAACATTTAAATCAGTTCAAAATGAAGACGGTGATACAGTCATTGAATCTGAAAACAAGAAGGTCACACAGGAGCAGGGAGTTCTTGTCGAAGAAGTCCTTAGTGATACTGAGACGCTAAAAGAACAAGAAGAACCAACATCCTATCAAATTGAAATTGTTGAAGTCGACGATGTAACAGGTATATTTTTAAATTGTTTTTTGTTCTATTTTACTATTACACACCATATAAGTGATACGAAAATTGGAAAAAACCGAAAAACAAAGTAAAATGCAGAAGCGACTAAAAGCTAGTGGTGGTTCTCCTGAAATCTACAATATTCCAAAAAAAAAATAATAATAATAATAATCTTATGAAAATTTTTAAGAAATATTCAAAATATTCATCAAATATTTAATGAGATAGGCAAAGTAATATCATGTTCACACATTTTATTGTTCGTTTTCACCATACAATAGCACAATTAATAAGTTGCTTAATTAGTATTTAATAGCACAATTAATTGAATCAAATTGAAAATGCAACCCTGTGTAAAGTATGTAGAATGAGGAGTGGCAACTCTGTATGAAATGCAAAATCCATATTCATACAAATTTTCAAATGGCACTTTTAAGAATCATTAATTTTAAATAAAATTTTTAATAAAAAATATTATTTTTTATACGGTTTGAAATAAAGAGGTTTTATTACCTAAAGTAAATAAAAACTACATTCGAATCATATTCTTTGTTTAGAAACATAAAGAAACTCAAGTAAATAAATTCTTTGAGTTGTATGAATGCGGACTTCGCATACTGTATAATCTTATATGAAATATATGGTATATTATCAAAATTTAAAAAAGAAAAACATTTTTTGTATTGAATTTGAAATTTTTCTCTAAATTTTACACTCTTGAAAATCATTTTTATTGTTTATTTTATTATTTTGTTTAAAATTCACAATTTACAGTTTTCTCGAACATAATCTGTCTTAGCATTATCAACTATCAAATGATAATTGAGCCTACTTAATTGCGCTATATGTGAACAGCAAATTCGATAACTTAATTTCAAAATTAATTGACTCAATTTAAGTCCATGTCTGAACATGATATAATTACATAAAAATTCAAAAAAAAAACTTTTTTCAATACACATATATACAGTTACGGACAAAAAATAGGTCCGCCGAAAAATTATTTATGTAAGGCGGAAACAGAAGAAAAATATGAGAATAATTCTTTGTAAATATTTATTTAATTTTATTGCGATATTTTATTGTGTACGAAAAACTTAAGAAATGTTCTCTTATGAAGCCAAAAATATTTAAAATATGTGAAGCACATTGATCATTTAAGGACAAAAATATAGTGTCATTAACAAAAAAGATTCAAAAAGATCAAATTCGCTTTGAAACCTGGATACAAAATTTAATATTTAAGTGCGGAAATTGTGCAGGCGATCGCAGTTAGATCAGAAGTGTGTTTCGGATCATTGTCCTGCTGAAATTGCCTTTTCAAAAGCATTGTCTATTCGGCAAATGGTGATATATGGTAGTAAAGATTTGTGTCCATGTTTTCGTTAATCCAGTATATTGTTCCACACCATGAAAAGCATCCCCAAACCATAAACTTACCTTTTTTATGCTTAAAAAATTTTTTTTGTTGTATACTGGGAACATAATTCTTTTTTTTTAGGATGTCTGCTCTACGTTTTTTCTGGCAAAAGATTTTGAATTTTTTTTTTGTGCCCTTTGGCCCCAAACAGTTTATCTGTGTTCTTTTCTAAAAAAAGAAAATTAAAAAAAAGTTCTGTTTAGACGATTGTAACATTGTCATTGTTTCAAGACAGAAAATCTGGTAATCCCATTTTATCCGGTCTTTTTGGCAACACTGTTTTCGTGTAACAAGTTACTTTTAAACACGATCGATTTGGTCTATAACTTAACCATGAACCGACATACAAACGAACAGCACTTGCAGATTATTGAATTTTATTATCAAAATTCATGCTCGAAATCCATGCCTTTTCATCGGAATATTGTGTTCAGCGATGAAGCTTATTTCTGGTTGAATCGAAACGTGAACAAGCAAAATTTCAGTATTTGCTGCGAAGAGCAGCTAGAAGCATTGCAAGACTTGCCAATGCAGCCAGAAAAATGCAGTTTGGTGGGGATTATTGGCCGGTGGCATCATTGGACCGTAAGACAAAGACGACGAAGGCAGAAAAGTTACTGTGAATGGCGAGCGCTATCGTGCTATAATTACAAATTTGTTTCTCTTTTTGCAGAAAATAAAAGAGCCGGACTTGGCTGGCATATGGTTTCAACAAGACGGTTCGACATGCCAAACAGCAAGCGAAACAATGTCCCAACTGAGAGGCGAGTTCGGTGAAAGGTTTATTTCACGTTTGATGCTGGTCAATTGGCCGTCTATATTGTGTGAATTAAAGCCTTTAGACTATTTTTGTGCGGTCGATATGTTGAAGAAAGTATGCCAAAATTGCATCCAGCGTATGAAACTTTTGAGGCGTAGCCGCGGTCAACATTTACATGAAATCATCCTTAAACATTAAACATAGATTGTTCTATATATTCAAGTAAAGATTTCATACATTTCTCTAAATTTTAAGTTTTTTTTTTTAATCAAACCCGAAAGCCCTTAAAGTTTCGCCCTCAGAAAGCAAAACAAAGCCCTCAGAAAGATCACAGGATAAAAATGTTGCGCTGAAAAACAGATGAGATTTTTAATACAGTTTTTATTGTTACTTGACATTAACCATAAACTTTTTTTAGCGTTAACTTTTTAATATTTTTATGTGTTTTGTGGAAAGTGATATTTTTAAGTTCTTGTGTGGCGAGGAAAACGGCAACATTTTGAATGGTTGACGCAGCATTTTAAAAGGCAAAATTTGTTTTCAGAAACGTAAGCGCCATTAGATTCGTCCGAACACAGCACTTTTCGCTTTTTTAAAATTTTTGATCCTACTTTTTGTCCATAACTGTATATACTTATATATGTATATGTTGTAGCGAATATAGAAGTAATTTTTCTAGGATTTTAAACAAACAAGGTTATGCGAAAAATTTGGTGACTTTGTTAAATTACTTATTGGTCCCTTTCAAACCATTTTTTTTACCAAAATGGCTTCCAAAATTTACACAATTGTTATTGTTATTGAGTTAGTGAAGAGAATTTTTAAGACATTTTTGAAAATATTGAAATCCTCGTATTTTTGGTAACTATTATTTTGGTCGCAACTGCATTTCTAAATATGGTTTTTCAAATAATTTGTATGATTTGCTTAATTAGGAAAGATTAAATGAATGATGGTAGTAATTTAGTAATTAATTCACATTCCAATTTTTAGTATTTATTTTCAATTATAGTTTGAATGTCGGTTTTTTTTTCTTAGATATTCAAATATCTAAACATATTCCCCGTATTTAATAAAGAAAAAAGACAAATGAATTAAAATACTTTTTATTATAATACCACCAGAATATATTCTTTTTTTAATACAAAAAATAAAGCAAACAAACAAACAAAAAACACACTACCCACTAATCAAAAAAGTAAATCAACAGAAAGAATATATAAGAAAAATACAGGACATGTTGTATATTCTGATAAAATGTTATATATTTATTTATTAAAACTTAAGACTAACTTGTGTAATAAAATAAAAAATTAACTTTAAATTTAATTAATATTTATTACTCACCACAACCACAAACAGAAACACGTAATTACACACGTGATAAGTGATGGATATCGTTTATTTATTCAGTATTTTAAACTAACACTATACTCTCAATCATTCTAAGCCGTATTAGATTTTCTTTTTTTATATTCTAAAAAACATTCGTATATCTGAAATGAATAGAAAAAATAAATAAAAATTAAAAAAAAATTAACAATTAAAAAAAGGATATCTTATAAAAAAGAAAAAAATATTTTTTATTGTCTTGCACAATTAGACCAAATTAACAAACCATACACTATTACTGAACCCGATGATGTTGTAAGTGAAGACGACATTACTACACAAACAGAAACTCCCAAACAAAAGACTAAAACCAAAAAGCCTAAATCGACGAAATTCAATGTGATTGAAGAACAGCCAGAGGAACAACCGGTAACGGTTGAATTTTTGCCAGAGGAAGTAATGGAAATCGATACAACGACACCAACGGTCGATGAGGAAAAACCAGAAGAAACAGTGCAACAACAAACGACAACGATTAAGAAACGTAAGATTAAGAAAAAGATTGGTGATCAAGAGCAAACCATAGAGGTTATAACCACACAAAAGCCTGGCGAAGAGGAACAAGTCACGGTAGTTGTAACAGAAGACGAGAAGCCAGAAGAAGAAACTCCTAAAGAATTGAAGGTTAAGGTAACCGAGAGTGTGATCGACAAACCGACAAAGGACAAACCTAAGAAAAAGACTACAAAGAAAAAATTGAAAAAAGACGAACTTGACGAGTACATACAATTCCTTATACATCAGGAAATACCCAAGACAGTTTTACAAGAATACAAACGTACTGAAATGGAACAGCCCCAGAAGGCAAGACGTGATTCATCGGTGAAAGAGTTGAAGCCTCTAAAACTTGTACCCATGAAAGTTGAACGCGTAGAAGTGAAAAAATCTAAAACGTTTGAAATCACTTCGGTAGCCGAATTTCCACAAATGCTTAAACTTAAAACACCCAAGCAAAGACCCGAGCAAGTCAAGCCTAAAAAGGAAAATGTTCCCTTCAAAACCAAACTAAAGAGCTGGATTAACTTTATACCCTATGCACCGTACAACTTTAAATTGACCATAACTGATTTAGAAACCAAGCGTGGTCAGGGTGAACTTTCACGT
Source organism: Wohlfahrtia magnifica (assembly GCA_023159175.1). Classification (NCBI taxonomy): domain Eukaryota; kingdom Metazoa; phylum Arthropoda; class Insecta; order Diptera; family Sarcophagidae; genus Wohlfahrtia; species Wohlfahrtia magnifica. The sequence continues at coordinate 5,649,463 of JAKWBJ010000482.1, read as the reverse complement.
AACATCGAAGAAGCTTTATTACAAATTAAAAAACGTCCCAAAAAATTTAAGCCCACTGAATATACCTCCAAAGATTTGGAAGAACCTACACAATTGGAAGAGGAGGAATTACCAGTTGAAGAAATGGACAAACCTGAAACCAAATATAAACGTCCCAAGAAATCTAAGAAGGTCGAAGAACAGCCAGAAGAGCGCAAACTTAAGATCGGGAAAGGCAAGATACCCGCAACCGAAGAAGAGAAAGAAGAAGTTTCGTTGAAACCTTTCACAATAGTTAAGCCCGAAGAGATGCCACAAGAAGAAAAGCCTCAACTGAAGGAGGAAACAAAGAAAAAGAAGAAACCCAAAAAGCCTCAAGAACAAGAAAGTGATATACAGTTCCAACCTGAAGACACAAGAGAAACTGAATCCGATACCGAGTCTGTACCCAAGGTTGTAGAAGTTATTGAATATCAGCCTGAAATTATAGAAGAAATGCTACCTCAAGACCAAAATGAGGAGCAAAAGAAACCCAAGACCAAAAAGAAGAGAAAAATTTTGCAAAAAACTGATACTTCTGATCATGTTATAGAAATTATTGAAATGCCCACAGATAAACTGGATGATGAAGAAAAACTCTTTGAAATCACAGTAATCTCAACACAAGTTGAAGAAACGGAGCAATTGCAACCCTTAATAATGAAAAAGAAAAAGAAGATTACAAAACTCAAGCCTGAAGAATTGGAGGAATTTGTTGCCAATCTACAGGATCAACCGGTTGAAAAAATGGCGGATAATTTCTATGAAGTTTCTTTAGTGGAATTACAAGCCAACGAAACTGAAGAAGTTGTAGAAGATACTAAGAAAACAACGAAAAAACGCAAAATTCATCACAAGAAGGGCCTTGAAGAGCATATTATAGAAATTATTGAAGCTCCTAGCGAGGAAGGTGAAGAACCTGTCTACGAGGTTTTAATTACCGATATAGACACTCCTGAAACTCAAGAAAAACTTGTCGAAGAGATAGAGGCTAAGAAAAAGAAACCTAAGAAAATGAAGAAACATGAATTGGATGCTTACATTCATCAATTAATAGAAGCTGAAATCCCCAAAACTGAACTAGAACAGTTTGAAAATATCGAGTTTGCTCGAAAGCCTAAGAAGGCTAAAAAAGTACAACCACAACCCAAAAAAGAGCAGCCTGTGGAAGGCGCGCAGCTCGAAATCGAAATAGAAGAACCTGAAGACAAATATAAACGTCCCAAGAAATCTAAGAAGGTCGAAGAACAGCCAGAAGAACGTAAACTTAAAATCGGCAAAGGCAAAATACCCACAAACGAAGAAGAAAAAGAAGCGGTTTCATTGAAACCTTTCACAATAGTTAAGCCAGAAGAGATGCCACAAGAAGGAAAGCCTCAACTGAAGGAAGAAATTAAGAAAACGAAGAAGAAACCCAAAAAGCCTCAAGAACATGAAAGTGATATACAATTCCAACCTGAGGACTTAAAAGAAACTGAATCCGATACCGAGTCTTTATTTAAGGTTGTCGAAGTTTTTGAATATCAGCCTGAAATTATAGAGGAAACACTACCTCAAGACAAAGATGAAGAGCAAAAGAAACCCAAGACCAAAAAGAAGAGAAAAATTTTGCAAAAAACTGATACTTCTGACCATGTTATAGAAATTATTGAAATACCCACAGATAAACCGGATGATGAAGAAAAGCTCTATGAAATCACAATAATCTCAACACAAGTTGAAGAAACGGACCAGTTGCAACCCATAATAACGAAAAAGAAAAAGAAGATTACAAAACTCAAGCCCGAAGAATTAGAGGAATTTGTTGCCAATCTACAGGAACAACCGGTTGAAGAAGTGGCGGATAATTTCTATGAGGTTTCTCTAGTGGAATTACAACCCACTGAAACTGAAGAAGTTATAGAAGACACGAAGGAAATAAAGAAAAAACGCAAACTCCATCACAAGAAGGGCCATGAAGAGCATATTATAGAAATTGTTGAAGCTCCTAGCGAAGAGGGTGAAGAACCTGCTTACGAAGTTCTGATCACCGATATAGAAACTCCTGAAACTCTAGATAAGTCTGTCGAACAGCTAGAGGCTAAGAAAAAGAAACCTAAGAAAATGAAGAAACATGAATTGGACGCTTACATTCAGCAATTAATAGAAGCTGAAATCCCCAAAACCGAACTAGAACAGTTTGAAAAGATAGAATTTGCTCAAAGACCTAAGAGAGCTAAAAAAGTTAAACCACAATCCAAAGAAGAGCAGCCTATGGAAGGTGAGCAGCTCGAAATCGGAATATCAGAGTTTGAACCGGTACAGGAGAAACCTAAACAAAAGAAAACCAAACCTCGTCCAAAACCAGAACAACCACAAGAAGTTTCCAGTGCTCCCATAGAAGACTATGATGAGTTACAAGTTCAGATAAGTGAAAGCTTGCCAGAAGAGCAAAGCAAGCCTCTAGAGGAAACTGAACATATACAAGTTGAAATTTTAGAGCAGCCAGAAGAAAGCAATAAGTCGCCGCAAGTAATTGTAGAAGAAATAGCCGAACAAACAGAAACTGTAAAAGAGGCCACCGAAGAGGGTGAAATTAGAGAAAAGACTAAAACAAAACGTAAAATTAAAAAGAAGGTAGGCCATAAGGAATATGAAGTTCTGGTTATTGAAGAACAAGTCGACAAACAGCCAGAGGTAGAGGTTACCGTCATAACAGCTGAAGTGACACCAGAAAAACCAGAGGAATCTAACTTAGAGAAAAAGGCTCCTAAGGCGAAGAAGATCAAAAAGACGTTGAAACCCGAAGAACTAAAAGAATACTTAGTTATGGTTATACATGAGGCTCCTGAAAAATTAGAAGAAACTATACAAACTGAAGACGAGGTTAAACCTAAAGAGCAAAAACAACCTGACGAAACTGATGGCAGCATATACTCTATCAAAACAACCGTAGAAGAATTACCTGAGGAGGATGAAACTAAGCCCACAAAAGATGTAGAAACTAAAGAACCTCTTAAAACTAAAAAGGAAAAACTAACTAAAACTAAAAAGGTTAAAATTAGCGAAACCGATGAGGGTAAAGTTGAAGAAATCCCTAAAGAAATTACAAAAGTAACTTCAAAGGAAGTAAAACCTGTCAGTCCAATTGAAGAAGACTGCACAGTGGGTGTAAGTGAAGAAACGCCTAAAGAAAGACCCAAAGCTAAACGAGTTAAGCCAACACAAACCAAAGAGATTGTGAAGGAATACTCTGTAGTTATACAAGAACTCCAGCCTGAAACTATTGTTCAAGAAATTGTGGATGAAACTGGTCAGGAAACCAAGCAGACAATTACCAAGAGAAAGCTTAAGAAAAAGGAAGGCGATAAAGAATATCTCATTGAAATTGTGGAGTCGTTCGTTGAAAACAAACCTGAAACAGAAGTAGAAATAAAAACTACTGAAATTCAACCCGAAGAAGTTACTGAACGACAACAGCCACAAGCAGTAACCGTTAAGAAATTCAAAAAGAAGAAACCCTCCACCAAGGATGATCATGATGCCTATATACAGCAGTTGATAGAACAAGAAATACCCAAAACTGAGTTAGAACAATACGAACCTACAGAAATCGATACAACACCTAAGAAAAAGCCAAAAACCATTAAGAAACACCACAAGAAAACTACCGAAATAGTTGAAGGTGTACCCGTCACAGTTCACGAATTTGATATACAAGAAATTACACCTGAGGAAGAAGAAACAAAAGAAGAATTATACGAAATTATTGAGAAAGAAATTCCTCAAAAATCACCAGAATCTGACAAATATGATATTCAAGTTAAAGAGGAAGAAGAGGTTGTGGAGCAGCCTAAGATAGCTGAAATCAAACCCAAAACAAAGAAGATAAGAAAGGCTAGTATTAAAGAAGAGTCAAAAGAAGAACCGGTAGTAATTAAGGAAATTGAACAAACTACAGAAACCATTGAACAGCCTGACGAGACTGGTGAAATTAAAAAGAAAACCGTTACTAAACGTAAGATTAAAACCAAATCTGGCCCAGAAGAGAAAGTTTTTGAAATTTCCGAAGCCACTGAGGATGATCAACCAACAGGTGAAATAACCATACAAGAAATAACTGAAACCGAGCAACAACAGCCAGAAGAAAAGGAAGAAAAACCAAAAACTAAGAAGCCAGTGAAAAAATCGAAAAAGGTACCAAAGGAACATATACAAGAATATGTGATTAACGTTCTTGAGGAATATGTGATACCTACCAAATTTGAAGAGGAAACTCTACCGGTCGAGGTGGAAGAAATCGAGCAGATAACCGAAACTGTAGAGGAGCCAACAGAGTCGGGTGAAGTTAAAAAGAAAACAGTTTCAAAACGTAAAATAAAAACAAAATCTGGTCCTGAAGAAAAGATTTTCGAAGTTGTGGAAGTTACTGAGAAGGAAGACCAGCCTACAGCTGAAATCACTGTTGTCGAAATTAATGAAATCGTTCCAGAAGAAGATGAAACACCAAAATACAAGAAACCTCTTAAGAAAACTAAAAAAGTACCCAAGGAACAAATGCAAGACTACATAGTCAATATTATTGAAGAATATGTGAAACCCACGGTCTATGAAGAACCTTTAGAAGTCAAAGAAACTGATAAAGTCGTTGAAATTATTGAAGAAACCGATGACAGTGGTAAAGTTAAGCCTAAAACAGTAACGAAGAGACGTGTTAAAACTAAAGCTGGACCAGTGGAAAAGGTCTTTGAAATATCTGAAATTACAGAAGAAGACAAGCCTGTAAGTGAAGTGACGGTATTCGAAGTAACCGAAACAGGAGGAGATATGAAGGAAGGAGAAGAAAAAACTAAACCAAAGAAAATAGTCAAAAAGCCTAAGGAAGTAACTAAAGATCAATTAGAGGAATACCTAATCAATGTTATCGAAGAATATGTTGAACAGATTAAAGAAACTCCTGAAGACTTTAAAATATCTGTAGCTGAAGTTGATAGGAAAGAAGAAGAGCTTGAAGTGATCGATGATCAAGGTGAAGTTATTATACAAAAGGTTACCAAACGGAAAATCAAGAAACAAGTTGGTCCCAAAGAAGAAATTATCGAAATTGTCGAAACCCAAAGAGAGGATCAACCTCTGCCTGAAGTCACTGTCATAACCACTGAAGCCGAACAAGTTGAGGATGCTGAAAAGCCTCAGAAAAAGAGAGCTCCTAAGCCTAAGAAAATCCAAAAGGTTAAGAAAGATGAACTGGAAGATTATATTATGAAACTTATTGAAGAGGAGATTCCCAAAACTGAATTGGAAAAATATGAAAAGATTACCTTAGATGAGCCGGTTAAATTGAAAAAGAAACCTAAAAAGGAAATTAAACAAAAACCTCAGGCAGCTTCAGAAAGTCAACGCGAAGAAAAACCTGAAGAACTGCCAGTACATGAAGTAAAACTACAAGATTTACAACCTGAAGAATTGCCAGTACATGAAATAACAATACAAGATTTACAACCTGAAGAGAAGGAAGAAGAAACTCCTCTTCCCGTACACGTGGAAGAGTTAGAGAAACAAGAAGACATAGTCCAAGTTAAAAATGAAGTAGGTGAGGTTAAAACTCAAAAAGTTACCAAACGTAAAATCAAGAAACAAGTTGGTCCTAAAGAAGAAATAATCGAAATTGTTGAGACACAAAAAGATGATTCTCCTGTAGCCGAAATTACCGTCACTACTTTTGAGCCTGAGAGTGTTGAAGAGCAGCCTTCGCAAGAAAAACCCAAAAAGCCTAAAAAAACTAAAAAGGTTGCCAAAGATGAATTACAAGATTATATACAAAAACTTATTGAGGAAGATATACCCAAGACAGAGTTGGAGACCTATGAAAAGATTGATATAGATGAACCAGTCAAACTTAAAAAGAAACCATCACATAAAATTAAAAAGACTGAAACAAAGCCTGAAGACCAGGAGAAACCAAAAGAACATAAGATTGTAACAGAGGAAAGCCAACTGGAGGAAACAAAATTAACAGAAGATACCTTCGAAGTTGCCTTGAAGGAGGACACTAAGCCTGAAGAAAAGCCTGAGGAACACAAAGTTGGTACAGAAAAGGAAGAGAAAGATATTAAAAAGGTAAAGAAACCCAAACATAAAGTCAAAGTTGAAGAAGAACAACCACAAACAGAAAAAGAAGAGCAACCACAGCAAGAAGTAACAGTTGCTGAAATCCAACCGGAAGAAAAACCAGAAGAGGACTTTACTATAAACGAAACAGTGGAGCACATAAAACCAACACCGGAACGTAAGAAACCTAAAGAAAAGAAACACAAGCCTGAAGAAAAGCCGTCTCAAGATATAGAAGAATATAAGATTGAATATAAGGAAAGTTCACCGCAATCCAAAGCAGTGGAACCTTTCGAGATTAAAGTTGTTGAGACACAAACAGAAGTCCAGGAAAATGTCAATGAAGATGGCACAGTGGAGAAGCAAACTGTTACCAAACGCAAGATAAAGCGTCAACGTGGTCCACAAGAGGATATTATAGAAATTATAGAGGTTAAACGTGATGACCAACCAGAAGTTGAGGTAACAATTGTTGAAGAGCAACCGGAAGAAGGCGAGCCAGAAGAAGTTAAACCAGTTAAAAAGAAAACCAAGAAAGTCAAAAAGGATGATCTTCATGATTACATACAAAAACTAATTGAAGAGGAAATACCGAAAACTGAACTGGAAAAATATGAAAAAATTGAATTTGAAACAGAACCAAAACCAAAACCAGAACAGATCTATCCAACTGAAATTACAGAAGAAGAACAACCCAAACCTACCAAAGATGATAAAACTAAGCCAAAATCAAAACATAAAAAACCTAAACATAGTATGGAAGAACATCCCATAGCAGAAATAATCGTTAAGGAAGAGCTGCCTGAAGAAGAACCTTTACCAGTTGTAGAAATCGTAGAAAGTGCACCAGTTGAAGTTAAGGTCGTGGAAATAGCTGATGAAGAAGGCAAAACCAAACAAAAGACTACTAAGAAACGAGCCTTTACTAAGAAAATCGACAATGAAGAAGACACCAAAATACATGTTGTCACTATACAAGAAGAAGATAGTCCTGAAGTTACCGTGATAGTGGAAGAAAACCCCATTGAGGAACAACCCATTACTATCCAAGAAACCGATGAATCTGTAAAGGAACGTCCAGTTACCAAAAAACCTAAGAAAACTGTTAAAAAGGTACCAAAAGACAAACTTGACGATTACATACAGAAACTTATTGACGAAGAAATACCCAAGACCACTTTAGAACAATACGAAAAAATCGCATTCCCTTACAAGACGGACGAAAAACGTACTGAACAACAACCCATCAGTGAAGTGGAGGAGAAACCCAAAAAGGAGAAGAAAAAACCAACGAAACCTGCTAAAGTTACAACCGTCGAAGAAACGCCAGAAGAAACTGAAACTCCAGACACTTTACACGAAATCCAAATCACAGAAACACACACTGAACCACAAGAACAAGAAGAACAAGAAGAATTTAAGCCTGAAGACACTGAACAAATTACACCCGATTCTCACAAGGTCACAGAGGAAACAAAAGAAACTACTATTAAACCAACTACCAAACACAAAACCAAACCCAAAAAACAAACAAGTAAGTGTGTTGTGGAGATTATGCCAAAAATAAACAAAAAAAAACCACACAAAACTAAAAAACGAATTGCCACCAAACTTGTGTTCATTATTTCCTCCTCTTTTTGCAATTTTATTTCGCCCTCAAGAGTTAAATAGCATTAAGAAAAAAGCAACAGTTAGCTCTATCCTACATTTTTGGCGTCTTTATCAAAATCCTTTGCTAAATCCTTTATTTGTTATTTCCCCGTGCCCTTGCCCATAATTCTGTGTCTCTTAATAAAATTGTCTGTCCACACAAAACATTTGTGCGTTGGAATAGCATTTTCATTGCTCCTTTATCTCTCTCTCTCTCTCGCTCTCTCTCACTCTCTCCTTTCCTACATGTTTTCAACTTTTGTTTTATTTGTTAAATTTACTTTGTCTTATAATTTTTTTCCTTTGTCTTATAATTTAAGTTTTTTTGCAGCCATTTTACTTTAAAATTAGAAAAAAAACATTAAATACGCTTTACACAGCGCTTGGCTTAATAACAGCACAAATGCTTTGCTTATTTAAGACTTTAAACATATTAAAAATATTCAAATTCTCTGTGTGTAGCCTTAAAAACTGGAACTTTCTTAAATTTCATAAAAAATACTACAAAATTATATTTTAATAGATCACTTAAGTTTAGGACTCACTTAAGTGATCTATTCAGTTCCGCTCAATTCAAATACACTAGTTCGCGATTATAGTTCACACGTTCATTTTCGAGATAACAAAATTAAATTTCGATTTACATTGACTTTAATTTTAAAAATTGTAATAATTTATTTTTATCGTTTTACTGTACAACTGAAATGAAAGAGCGTATCGTTCATTATACACCATCGTTAAATTGAAGTATTTTGGTTAAGAGCTACTTTAGCACAAAGTGTCAACTAGTTTTGTTAACAAATTAATTAATGCGACTGACATCTTAAATGTAGCTCCAAGGCAAGGACTAGTTCAAAGCAATTTAATTATTCACGCGAAAGCACTTATTCACAGCTAATCTTTAGATCTAAAGATAATTGAGTATTCGCAAACTGTAACTCGTACAGTGATTGCCCCCAGTTCGGCTATTGTAGGAATACTTTCTGATAAGCTCAACATGTTACCACTATAAAACTTCCATGGCAAATATTAATTATTAGAGCTACTGTGCCCACAATTTGATTTAAGAAACAACACAATATGATCTATCTTGGTTATCAAGTAAGCTGAATACGAGCTCTAACCTTTAAGGTTTGTTAAAAACACAATCCCTTAAAACAAGATTTTATTTTCTGTTTAGCTCGTTAACTGACTCTTTCTGTAAAGCAAAAACACTGAATTTTTCGAATATTTTTGAGCACCTTTCTATTGTTTGAAATTGCTTATCCTAAAGAAACAGACTGTAAGACTAGCTCAATGTTAAAGTGCAGTAGTTTCTTTTGGTGGGGTATAAGCTTTATTTATTCTCTAAAGAAATTGAGAATTCGTTGCTCTATACCTCGTATTTGAATTTTAAAATGAATATATATACTCATTAAGTTAGAAATTGAACTAATTCAATATATTCTTCCATCATGAACCATTACAGCAGAGCATACATACGCCAAAATAAGTTATTAAAATCTTTTTCTTAAATTCATTATTGAGTTTCAAAATTTTAAAGAGAATAAAATCGGGAATTTTTTTACAAGCAATTTTACCATTTAAAATTGAAACTAAATGTTATTTTTGGATCCATGTCATCGTTAAAGCAGCAAAACCAAGCTTGAAAACTAATAAATGAAATTTAATTGCCAGTGATATAATAATAATGTAAATTAGAAACACTAACAATATAAATCAGAAATTTTTGAAAATTTTAAACGACATTGCAATTAAGCTTCGTTTGTAATCCCCAGGCGAAACATATGATTTTAATACTAATTTATTCAAATTGGGCCGTAATAGACCACTAACTTTTAGAAGTTTAAGGTTTAATTATACTAACTTTTTTGTATTTTAATGCGTAGCAACTGGAAATAACACAAAATAATAACCCAAAAATAATTTAAAAAATTATATTTCCTTTGTCTTTGGCAAAACTCCCCTCTTCATGCGCAATATACTTGCATACTCGTCTATGTAATACAATAAATTTTTTATAAAATTTTTAATATTAAATAAAATCCATTATCCGACTACTTTATGTAAATATTTTCATATCTTCAGCTCTCTCTCCGCCTTATGAATTTCATTTTTATTTTTACTCAAAAAAAAAAAAAAAAAAATTAATTAATTTAATTATTTTTGTCCTTTCTTATATGAGTTTTATTAAAAAAAGTAAATGCCTATGCAGTCTAAACTTTTTTACCAATTTCAATTTTAATTCTTAAAAAATTTGTTTAAACTTAGGTCAAGAGACTATAGTTCACAAGGATTATGAAATAAATGTTATAGAGGAGGAAGCAGAAGAGAAACCAGAGGATGAGGAACAGCCCACAATTGAAACTATTGAAGAACGACGACCTGAAGAAGCAGAAGAATCTCATCCAATTGAAGTCATTGAAGAAGAGAAGGAAGAAATTCCTGAAACTACTGTTGAAGATACTACGAAGCCGAAGAAGACCAAAAAGAAAATTGTAAAGAAGAAGACTGACGAACATGATGCTATCATACAGAAACTCTTGGAGCAAGAGATTGAAAAGACAGAACTTGAGAAATATGAAAAGATTGAAATTGAGAAGCCCAAGAAATTTAAACCTGAAAGTGCTACATTAGAGCCCATCAAAATTGAGCGCAAGGAACAGAAACCCAAGAAGGTGGTTATCGTCAACGCTGCCGAAGTTCCACAGATGGTTAAATTGAAACCTTCAAAACGTAAAGAGAAACCAGCTGAAGAACAAGAAGTTCAATTGCCTAAATTCAAGTTGAAAAGTCGCATGGTTTTGGTTGAATATCCGCCAGAAGCCCAAAAACCAGTCATTACCGAAATTGGTGCCGTTAGATGTACTGGAGAGTTATCCAGAAACATTGAAGAAGCCGAAGAGTTATTGAAATTCAAACCGTTTAAGTCCAAAAAGGTTAAAAAGATCAAGGACGATTTGGAAAAGGTTGAACTGGAGAAATACGAGAAGTATGTTAGCAGCGAAGAAGAACCAGAAGAGAAGGTAGCCTACAAGAAACCAGAAAAAGACAGTAAACCTGAAGAAAAACAACAAGAAGTACAAATAAAACTTGGCAAAGGCAAAAAGAAACCGAAGGAAGAAGAACAACCCGAATCGGTTACCCTCAAGAAAATACCAGAAAAACCTCAGGTAGCCGAAGAAGTTACGGAAGATAAGACTGTTAAGAAGCATACAGTTAAGATTACCGAAGAAGAGGCTACACCAGAACAACCGAAATATGAAATTAAACCTTTAGAGCCTCTAGAGTTTGAAGATATTGAATATCCTAAAGAAGAACTTGAACCAGTTGAAATGCCTGAGGAACCCAAGAAGGAAAAGAAAGAACCCAAACAAAAATCTAAACCAAAACCTAAAGTCAAACCCGAACAAGAAATGAACGTTACCCAAATAGTACCGGGTGAACCTAAGAAAGAAGAAGAGCAGCCTGAAGAGGAAGTCAAATTCCGTATACCAGAAAGCAAGAAGGAAGAAGAACCTAAGACAGAACACAAATTGAAACCGGTTAAGAAGGTGAAAGAAGAACTTCCAGCCGAAGATACCGTTAAGTTAACCCAAGAAGAAGAACCAAAGGAGAGGTCTCCTTCACCATTGGCCGAGGTAGAAGAAAAGGAAATTAAAAAGCCTAAGGCCAAGAAAGAAAAGCAAAAAGAAAAACCGGTAACCGAAGAAAAACCAGAAGAACAATACGAAATATCAGTAAGAGAGGAAGTTGTAGAACAAGAAACCGTTGTCGAAGACACTACTGATAAGGTTAAAATCAAAAAGAAGGTACCTAAGAAGGTTGAACCTGTGGAAGAGGTTAAAGAAATCGAAGAAGTTATTGAGAAGTCTACACCAGAAGAAATTCCTGTTGAATACAAAATTACAACAACTGTTATTGAACCGGAAGAACTGCCCGTGGAACATAAAGTGCGTGTTGTTGATACTGACGCTAAGGAGGTGACTGTAGAAGAAGTTATCGAAGAGAAGGTAGTAACTCGAAAGAAAAAACCTAAGCCAACCCTACCAGAAGACTATGAAGTCACCGTGAAAGCACCTACACAACCCGAACAACTCAAGCCGGAAGAAATAGTTGAAAAAGCTTCAGTTGAGATAAAGAAACCAGAAGAACCGGTAACCGAAAAAATAATGGTAGAAGAAACCATTACAAAACCAATAGAAGAAGAAACTATTGAAGAAGTAACGCCCAAAAAGAAAAAGACAAAGAAGAAGCCTGTGCAAGAAGACAAAGTAGACATTGAAATTAAGGAAGAAAAACCTGCTGAAGAAATCGTTACAGAAATTTCTGTCGAAGAAAAAATTGAAGAAACAGTCGAAGAAGAAGTAAAACCAAAGGAGTACGAATTTTCCATTACAGAAACAGCTGCTGTGGAAAAGGTAATTGAAGAGGTTAAGGTTGAAGAAGAAGAAAAACCAAAACCCAAGCCCAAAAAAGAAAAACCAGCTGAAGTATATCCAAGTTATGAAATCAAAACTATTGAATCTCATGCTAAAAAGCCTGTTACTGTTGAAGAAGAACATCCTGAGGAAGTTAAATTTGCACTCAAACCCAAGAATGTCGAAGAGGTTCCTGAAGAGTTTGAAGTTTCTGTAGCTTTAACTGAGCCAAAACTGGTAGAAGAAACCGAAGTGGAAACTATAGTTAAAACAAAGAAAGTTAAGAAACCTAAGAAACCTCAGGAAGAGGTAGCTGAGCTTGAAGTAAAGGTTGTAGAAACAAAAGATGAAGAAATCGTCCAAGAAATTATAGAAGAACAGCCCATTAATGAAGTCGTTCCGGAAAAGATCGAGAAAACTAAGCCTGAAGAATACAAATTTAAGATAACCGAAGAAGAACCCGTACCTAAAGAGAAAGTTCCCGAGGTTCAGTTTAAGATCAAACCGAAAGCGACTGAAGAAAAACCTGCTGAGGAACCTCAAGCTGAATTTGTGTTGAAAGAATCTAAGCCAGTAGAAGAGGTTACAGAAGAAGCTCAAATAAAAACCAAGAAAATCAAAAAGAAGCCTAAGGAAGAAGCTGCCGATGAATTGAAGATAAAGGTTGTAGAAGAAATTCCTGTGGAGAAACCCATAGAAATTGTTGAAGAAATCGAAGAGGTAGAAGAGAAACCAATTGATGAATCTCCCCAACAAATTCCAAAGGATTACGAATTTAAACTTAAAGAGTTCGAAATTACTAAAGAGGAGGAGGTAAAGGAAGAGGTAAAGGAAGAACCCAAAAAGAAACCTAAGAAACCCAAAGAAGTTGTAAAGGATGAAAAGGTAACAGTAGTTGAAGAATTACCCGAAGCTTCTAAACCAGTCAAAGAAGCTCCCAAAGCAGAAAAAGTGAACGAAAGAACGAAACCAGAGGAGAAGTATCCCGAACATCAAGTTAAGGTGATTGAAGAAACTCCTCAGTATGTCACCGAAGAGGTAGAGGAGCAAGAAGTTAAAATAAAACGCAAAAAGAAACCTACTCCCAAAGTAACGGAAGAACCAGAAAAAGAAGTACTAATAATACCCAAGAAACCTGTTGAAGATGTCGAAGAAGCTATGACTCTCAAAAAGAAACCTGAAAAGAAGGTTCCCGAAGAAGAACAGGCAGAACTCAAAGTAACGATTACAGAAGAAATTCCTCAGGAAATAGAATTGGTACAAGAAATTGAGGAAATTGAAGAAGTACAACCTCAACCTGAAGAAGTTCCACAAGAAAAACCAAAAACTTATGAATTTTCAGTAAAGGATATTGAACCAGAGAAGGTTGAAGAACAAGCTGAAGAGGTATTTACGTTGCCAAAGAAGAAACCAATTGCTAAGGAAGAACCTGAAGAACAAGTAACTTTAGTAGCTAAAAAGCCAACAGAAGAAGTAACTGAAGAAACTACCATCAAGAAGAAACCAAAGAAATCTAAGAAGGTAGAAGAGGCTTCCGTAGAACAAAAAATTACTATAACAGAAGAAATGCCTCAGGAGTTACAAATCGTACAAGAAATTGAAGAAATCGAAGAAAAGCCCGAAGAAGTGGGTAAAACTCCTGAACAAGTACAAATAACTGAAGAAATCAAAGAGGTCAAGCAAAAGGAATATGAGTTTAGAGTAAAAGAATTCGAACCAGAGCCAACTAAAGAAGAAGAAGTGCCTGCAGAGGAAATTAAACTTAAGAAAAAACCGAAAAAGCTTGAACCGGAAGTTGTCGAAGAACCAGAAGTTCAAATTTCCTTGAAACCGAAACCCAAAAAAGAAGAAGCTCCCGAAGAAACAGCAATTATTAAAAAGCAAACCAAGCCTAAGGCCAAGGAAGAACCGGAAGCTGAACTTAAGATACAGGTTAGAGAAGAAGTTTCGCCAGAACCTCAAATACAAGAAGTCGAAGAAATCGAAGAGGTATTTGAAACTCCCAAGGAAGAACCTCAGGAAGAAGTAGAGGAAGTAGTTCTCAAACCCAAGAAACCAAAGAAGAAATCGGTAGAGGAGGAAGTGATTGAAGAACAAATAACAGTTAAAAAACCTAAACAAAAAGAGGAAGAAGAAGAACAAGTAGTCGATATAACCTTGAAACCTAAAAAGGCTCCTGAACCTCAAGAAGATGTCGAAGTTGAAATTAAGCTTCCCAAGGAGAAGAAAATCACCCAAGAGACATCAGAAGAGACTGTACAACTAAAGAAAAAGAAGCCAGTTAAACCTGTTGAAGAAGCAACCGATGAGTTAGTGATAAAACAAGAAGAAATCGTCGAAAGACCTGTTGAACAAATTGAAGAAGAAATTATAGAAGAAGCTGTAGTAATGCGCAGGAAACCCAAAAAACCAATTGTACCTCAAGTTGAAGAACACGAAGAGGAAGAATTTAGTTTATCAATGAAAAAACCACGCACTATTGATGAGGGTGTAGCCGAAGAAGCCACCGTACTTCAGAAGAGACCCAAAAAGCCTTTAACTTCCGAGGAAGCTGCGGCAGAGTTACACATTAAACGTGAAGAAGAATACCAACCAGAAGAAGGCGATGAAGATGTAGAAGAATTTGTAGTAGCTCAAAGACCTAAACCAAAGCCAAAGCCATTGCAAGTAACCGAAGAAGACGAACAAGAATATACGGTTAAGAAACTTAAACGCCGCAAGAAGGGTGTAGAAATACCCGAGTACACCGAAGTCGAGAATGTAACATTCCGTCCTAAGCTAACTAAAACTAAAGAAGATGTCGATCAAGAATTCAGCATCGCTTTAGATTCCTATGCCGAAGAGGAAGTTTCCATGTCCGGTAAAGTTAAGGTTAAAATGCCTATTAAGAAAACTTATTCCGAAGACGGCGATGAACACCACATCAAGATCATGCAAGATTATGATGATGGCGAAGGACCAATTATTGAGGAAATACATGACGATAGCAGTATTGAAGATACTATGTACGATGTTGAAGAGCCTGAAGAATATCAAGTTGAGGAATTGCCACCGGACGATGTAGATGTTATACTTAAACCCAAACAAAAGCCTAAGCCCAGATACTCTATACAGGATGAGGAAGAAGAACAATTCCTAATTGGCATAAGACGTCCCAAGAGCGATTCCATAACTTATGATGAGGACTCTCTAACATTCAAGAAGAAACGTAAAATTATACAACAAGTCTTTAACGAAGGTAAGTGTCAGTTACACTTTAAAAAAAAATAAGTTCAAGTTAATAGATTTTTTCTTAAATTCATAGCTCCAACTGCTTACAAAAAAGTTGCTTGCTTATTATAAAAGAAACATTTTTTAGATTTTTTTTTTATTTTTTGCTTATATGATAACAGAGTATATATGCGAGGTAAAAATATTTTGTGACATCCATGTGTACCTGTGTATCATTAAAAAATAATGCGCCCTTCTTATAACATTAACATTATTTTGTTCGCTTATACAACCTTTCTTTTAATAAAAATATTAAAATAAATTTGTTTTATTCTTCTCTTCCTCTACTTGATTTCTGCAAAACAAAAAAAACAGAGGGCGCTTCTCTGAATATTACCCGTGAAATGCATATCGAAGGTAAGTTAAAATTTTCCGAAACTTAAAAGTTTAAACAGAAGGGCGAATCGATATTGAGAAGACAAACTCAATAAATAAAATATGTTTATATTAACGTGCAAACAGTTTTTAACAAAAACTTTCTCTGTCTAAGCACAAAAGAAAGTTTTAAAGAAATTTAAAAATTTGTTTGTTAAAGTCTACTTTCCGTACTATAAGGTATGTGAAAAATTCTAAAAAAAAACATTATACATTTTTTAAAAAAAAAAACTTTCTCTGTCTGACTTCAAAAGAAAATCTAAAGCGGGTCTAAATACTCGTCATATTTTTCTCTTACATAAAACAATAAATTATACATTTGTCAAAAAAGAAGGATCATTTAAACAATTTGAAAAGAAAACTTTCTCTGTCGGAACACAAAAGAAAGTTTAAAGGAAAATAAAAAAATGTTTTTGTTGGCTTTCCATAGCTTAAATTTCAAGCACAACAAGTAACTCTTTAATGATTTGCAAGTAGATGAGTGATTTGCATACAAAAATGTTTAAAGTTATTTGTGCATTAAGTAAAAACCGGTTAACAGAGACCAAATACGATGCGTACAATGTACCCTTGTTTGAAAAAGCTTTATTGATTAAATGTTAAAAAATAAAAAAAATGTAATTTAATAATCACTTTTCAGAAACTGATGAAGAGAATGTCATGTATTCGATTTGCAATTATATTGCCGATTCTGATGAAGCTATTAATCTTGTGGAAGGTGAAAAAGTTTATGTTATCGGACGTCATAGTTCAGAATGGTGGTTTGTTAAGAAGACCACTACCGAAGAAGAGGGTTGGGTACCAGCTCAATATCTCATGGAACCAGCCGAATATAATCAATACGTACAAAAGAAATTACACGAAAAGATTGATAAACTACCAGTATTCGAACGTAAGTATTCAAAAACATCAATACTTATCCCATTCATTATAAAATATTTCTATAACAAGATGTTGTCAGTGAATAATTGTTATTGAGTGATGACGTCTCTTGTGATTAACATTTTGTTTTTAAATGTACATTTGTTTCGTTTTTTGTCTAATGTGAAGGTCCTGGACCTGGTGAAAAGCCAATGGCTCCTAGATTTATAGAAAAATTACAACCCATACATACGCCCGATGGTTATACAGTGCAGTTTGAGTGCAAAGTTGAAGGTGTACCTAGGCCTCAGATTGCTTGGTTCCGTGAAACAGCCATTATTAAGCCTTCTCAAGACTTCCAAATGTATTATGATGACGACAATGTCGCCACTTTAATTATACGTGAAGTTTTCCCAGAAGATGCAGGACGTTTTACCTGCGTAGCCAAGAATTCTGCCGGTTTTACATCATCCACTACTGAGTTGGTGGTAGAAACTCCACTCTCCGATCATGGTTCTGATGCCACAGCCTTGTCTCGTAAGAGTATGTCTCGTGAATCATCATTAGCCGATATTCTCGAGGGTATACCACCTACTTTTTCACGTAAACCTAAAGCCCAATATGTAGATGAAGATACCAACGTCATATTGGAATGTCGTCTGGTTGCTGTGCCTGAACCTGATATTGTTTGGACTTTCAATGACGAAGAGATTGATACTACAGTTCTTAAGAATGTTCGCGTGGTTACAGAATCTGACATGCATATGTACTGCAGTGTGATGCACATTAAGAAAGTTAAGAAATCACAGGAAGGCACTTATGAAGTTATAGCCACTAATCGTGAAGGTGAATCCAGACTGCCCATAGTTTTGAAGGTACGCACAAGCGAGAAGGAACCACCTCAGGTATTGGAACCTTTGAAAAATATGATCATACGAGAAGGCGAAAGTGCGGTGCTAAGCACACAAATTGTCGGAAATCCAGCACCCAAGATTACCTGGTATAAGGATGGAAAACCCGTTAAGGGTAATACTAAGACTGAAAAGGATACTCACACATTAACTTTGATTTCACCCAAACGCAATGAAAAGGGAGAATACACAGTTAAGGCTGTTAATCCATTGGGTAGTGTGGAAACTACAGCTTATCTTACAATTGAAGGTATTAATTGTTTTTCCTTTTTTGTTTTCCCTTTCAATTTTGCAAAGAAGTTGTCACTTTTCTTCCCTTTTGCTATGTATTAACCAAATTCCTTACTTTTCAGAACCACCAAGTGGCAATGCTGAACCTCCACTATTCGTAGAGCGTTTCGAAGAACAAAATGTACCACAAAAGGGAATTATACGCTTGCCAGCTAAGGTTACCGGTAATCCAGTACCCGAAGTTGAATGGCTATTCAATAACAATCCTCTGTATCCCAGTGAGCGTATTCAGCAAATCTACGATGGTGAAAATATTGAACTCATTATCAAGGATGCTAATCCGAATATAGATTCTGGCGATTACAAGTGTATAGCTAGCAATCCTTTGGGTAAAACATCTCATGGTGCCCGTGTTATTGTAGAAGTAGACGAAGTCGTCTTTAATAAAAAACTCAAATCAAATATTACTATCGAAGAGATCCAATCTCTTACATTGGAATGTGAGACTTCTCATGTGGTTGCCACGAAATGGTTCTTTAATGGTAAAGAACTTAGCGGCATGGATCATCGTGTAGTCGTTGAAGAGGGCAAAACTCACAAATTGGTTATCAAAAACACCAACTTGAGGGATAGTGGAAAATATACTTGCAAGGTTAAGGATCAAGAAACACAATCCGCCGTAGAAGTTATACCTCGTAAACCAGAATTTATTAAACCTCTGGAGGATTATGAAGTCACGGAGAAAGATACAGCCATTTTAGATGTTGAAGTTTCTACGGATGTGCCCGAAGTGCAATGGTTCAAGGATGGTGAGAGAATAACACCCGAAAATAAGAACGTTGATTTCATCAAGGATGGCAAGGTACACAGACTGCTTATACGCAACTGTACCATACATGATGAGGGTGAATACTCATGTAAATTCGAGGATCAAATTTGTAAGGCTGAAGTAACAGTAATTGAATTGCCACCTGAAATCATTAAGCCTTTGGAAGATGTTACTGTAACTGAAGGAGAAACTGCCACTTTCACGGTTGAACTCGACAAGGGTGATGCCCTGATTAAATGGTATAAGAATGGTAAAGAAATAACATTTGATGAGAGAGAGAGAATACAACTCTCTATTGATGGTAAAGTTCAAACCATAACGATTAAAAAATCTAAACCATCGGATGAAGCTGAGTACTCTCTTCAAGTGGGCGAACAAACGTCCAAGGCTAAACTTAAGGTTGAGGAACCTTTAGTTGATTTCGTTTTACGTTTACCGGACGTAACACTGGCCACTAAGAATACAGATGCCGAATTTACTGTAAACTTATCAAAACCTGATGTTGAAGTTACCTGGTATAAGAAGGGCAAGCCTATAAAGCCCAATAAAAAATACGAAGTTTTCGTGGAGGGTACTGTTAGGCGTTTAGTTATTCATGATGCCCAAGATGACGATGCTGGAGAAATCAGCTGCACTGCCGCCAATGTTACCACCAGTACAAACCTATGTGTAGAGGAAGTTAAAACAGCTCCTATAATTATTTCGGATAAGGATCAAACATTAAAGGTTAAAGAGAATGATGATGTGACCATGACCATCAAATTTACTGGCACGCCACAACCAGAAGCTGAATGGAAGACCTCGAAAAAGGTTATTGTAAAATCCAATAGAATCACACCCACAATAGACGAGCAATCAGCCTCACTGACCATACGCAAAGTGCTAGAAGATGATGAAGATGAATATACCATCAAATTAAAGAATCCTGTGGGTGAAGCTGAAGCCAGCTTACATTTGGTTATCATGCGTAAACCAACAGCTCCAGGGTCTCCTCAACCTTTGGAAATCATGCATGACTCTATTACGCTCTACTGGAAGCCACCAGAGGATGATGGCAAATCTGAAATTTTGGAATACATTTTAGAATACAAAGATGTTAAGACTGAAAAGTAAGTTAAGCATATTCATTTTAAATAATTACTTTTATTACAAACTTTAATTTCTTTCCTCTCTCTTTCTGTAGATGGTCTGAAGTGCGCAAGATTAGGGATACAACGTTTACTTTAAGTAAATTGATTATTGATACAGAGTATGTTTTCCGCGCCGTAGCCGTGAATGACGTCGGTCCTTCACCTCCATCACCGGTATCGCCACCCATACGTTTGGTAGCCGCAGTAAAGAAAGAAAAGCCTACTGTACAGGAACCATTACAAGATATTACAACCGAATACGATAAAGAAGTTATTTTATCATGCGTATTCGGTGGCATACCAGAACCCAAAGTGATATGGAAAAAGAATGGCCAGGTATTGCACACCCAGACTATGCGTTATGAAAATCGTGTAGCTAAATACACAATCGAACGGACTACAGTGGAAGATGAAGCCCAATACACTTGTGTGGCTGAAAACGAAGTCGGTAGTGTTGAGACCTCATGTCGTTTAACACTACTTGAAAAGCCTAGCATTGATATTGAAGAGAAATATTTGACTCAAAAACTACGCACAGGTTCCGATATAACCATTCCAGCTTTAGTTAAGGGTTATCCACAACCAACAATGACCTGGTACAAGGAAACTACCGAGATAAAGAGTAGTAAGAGGCAAACAATTGAAACTAACAAAATCGCTACAACCGAAACGAAAACCATAATTAAGGTACAAAAACTTACACGTGAAGATTCCGGTCGCTACAAATTGGTGGCTGAAAATTCGGCTGGTTCTAGCTCGATCGAATGTACTGTTAAGGTAATCGACAAACCCAGTCGTCCACAATCACTTGAAATTAAAGACGTTAAAAAGGATTCCATTAAGCTTGAATGGACACCACCAATCGATGATGGTGGCCTGGAAATCAAACAATACGTTTTGGAAAAATGTGAATTACAAAATAATGTTTGGATGAAGGTAGCCGATTTTGATAAGGATATACACTCCTATGCCATACAAAAACTTTCCATGAACTCTCAGTATATGTTCAGAGTTGTAGCCATTAATCCTATAGGTGAATCTGAACCAACTGAAAGTGAGCCTGTAACCATAACCAAGAAGTTTGGTAAGATTTTACATTATTTTTTCCCTCATTTTTAAACTATAAAGTTTTATTTTAAAAATTAATTTGTGTCTCTTTGACTTATAGATAAGCCAACACCGCCCAGAGCTCCTATTAATGTATCTGGCATGAATAATACCTCCTTTACGCTATCGTGGCAAGAGCCCGAAAGTGATGGTGGCTCTAAGATTTTAGAATATATTGTTGAAATTAAAGAATTCCATGAAACTGAATATAGACTACTGGGCAGTACAAATGGCAATGTACCCAATATATTGGTTACAAATGTTATTAAAAATAAGGCCTACACCTTTAGAATATATGCCAAGAATGAAGTCGGCACCAGTGAAGCCCTAGAGACTGAAGATAAAATTGTCGTCAGCAAGAGAATAAGTAAGTAACGGAAAAAAATAAACGCTTTTAAAACAAGCTTGTTTTCAAATTTAATTTAAATGCTTTGCTTTATTTTTTATTAATGCTTTAAAAAATATTAATAATGCAGTAAGAGCTTCAGAAGGTTTGGGTATGTATACGCTTAATTATTTTATAAATGCTAAAGCTTTTTAGGAAGGTTTTGTTATTTAACAAAAGAAAAATGTTTGAAATTTATAAATAACACTAAAATTTTTGTTTTACTAGCTCCCCCATCACCTCCTCAAAACCTTAGATGTCCAGATATAACCAGCCGAAGTGTGACACTTGATTGGGAAATTCCAGCACACAATGGTGGTTCAGAAATTACAGGTGAGTTATTGGGAGTAAAATGAAATACATATCATTCTTAAATAATGCTATTCCTTTAATATTAGGCTACTGCATTGAAAAACGTTCTTCAACGTCAACAACTTGGACTAAGGTTATAACCTTGGATGCCCATTGCTTACAATACACTGTTGAGAATCTCAAAGAAAAGTCTGAATATTGGTTTAGAGTATCCGCAGAAAATGAAGCTGGTCTTGGCGCACCAGCGGTAACCGATAGTATTGCCTTGAAAACACATGCAAGTAAGTTGAGAATTACAAATAAAAATATTATTTTATTTATGAAAACAATTTCAAAATCATTTCATTATTAGCGGTACCCTCACCACCTACGGCACCTTTGGAAACTAGAGTTATAGCTGCCAATGCTCACGTATTCGAATGGGGCATACCCGAGTCAGATGGAGGTGCGCCTCTGCTTGGTTATCACATTGCCATACGTGACATGAAGAAGAGCATGTGGATCGAGGTTGGTCGTGTACCAGCCGGTGTACAGAAATTCCAAATAAGGGACTTGCAAGAAAATCATGAATACATGATACGTATCTTTGCCAAAAATGAAATTGGCCTGAGTGAACCCTTGGAATCCGAAGAACCTTACAAGGCTATTACATTAGGTAAGTTTTCCAAATTAAGTTTTAATATCTTTTTATTTTACAAATTTTTTTTTTTTTTTTTTTTTTTTTTTTGCAACGTAGGTCATGCCAGTTTACCAGATGAACCGCACACAGAGATGAGTTCATGTAATACATCATCTTGGCTGCGTGATCATCATATGGATGCGGATATACATTCTTATGCTCGTGGTAAATTATTGAGACGCGATGAATACTTCTTCCGCATTTGGGCTAAAATGCCAAAAAAGAAGAAGAACTCGAAGTAAAACGAACAGTAGAACATAACACTAACCTAATATAACCAAAAAAATAAAAATACATACATATAAATGACCAAAAAATAACTTAATAAATTTGTAAAAATGAAAAAAATAACGAACACACTACTAATGCCTAAGTTCAGTTAATAGATTTAGAGATTCTTTTTCTACTTTTCAGAAATTCATTTAAAATTTGTATTTAATATTAAAAAAAAATTTTTTATTAATTTTTAAGCTTTAAAAACTTTTGTAAAAGTTATGTAATATTTACAACAACTATAAGAGCATTCGTTGCTAAAATGTTAAACGAATTTAAAAGAAAAGAAAAATGTTACAAAAAATATAGCGAGCGAAGAATTTTGAATTTAAATATTCTTTTAATACATTGATTAACTAAAGCAACTCACCACGTTGTCTAAATATTACATAATTTATCTTAAAAAACATTTAAAAGAATTTTGTTAAAAAATAATAATAATATTTTATGATTCAATTTCATTTTCTTAATTATAAACTGTGATAAATTTAAAAAGAAAAGAAAGAAAACAAAACAAAAACATCACAATAACGAAAGTATACAGTTTAAAAATTGTAAAACCAAAAAAAAATCTGCATTTTCGAAAGTGTTGAAAAAGAATTAAATTAAATTAGAAATATTATTTATTTTCAATTAGTTTTCTATAAAAGGTGCGTTTTTATAGAATTCGCTATTGTAAATAAATATTTTGTTTTATTATCGAAAATATCAAAAACATTTTTTTAAGAATCCAAAAAGAAAATGCATATTTTTTTCCTTATTATCTACGACATTAATGCAAAATAAATAAATAAATAAAATATTTTTAAAAATATACGCATCTATGGAATTTTACTATTAACACCATGAGCTTAGCTCAAATATCTAGCGAGCGAAAATTAGTGATGTATAAAGGAAAGTGCACTAATATTAAGAAGGAAATGTATAAAATTTGGAAAATAGGTATCATGCATCATAGCAACAAACAGTTAGTGTTACGATAAGATTGAAAGATTGAAAGGAATATCCGTTCAAAATTCTGCCTATTCTACAACGTTCTTCTACAATTTTCTAATAATTAAATAAAATATCTGGGGGTTATTTTCTCTTTTAAAATTTATTTATTGCACCGAGACATGCATACTCCTATGTGAGTTGGTGTTTTTAGGACAAATTACAAAACAGGGATCTACGGTATGCCAAAACAACCTAAAGTTTGGTTACAAGCAATTGTGCAAAACGAGATACAGTGACCTCGCCATAATACCATATTTTCCAGCTTGTTCACGTTGTAGAAATTTGTAACACCGTGCTACGTTTTTTGGCTTAACAAACCCTTGAAAGAATTCAGATTCTAGGTATTAATAATCTTATACATAAAAATGAATGTATGTTTGTGTGCATGTATGTACATATGTATGTATGTTTGTTTGAAGTCCATGGACAACTAAACAGCTGAACCGATTTTCTTAAAATTTTTACAGTATCTCTCTGTATGTCTGGAAGGAACTACATAAATTTTTCAAATTCCAACAGTACGGTGCCACGCACATACAAAGTGTATATTTATTTGCCTATATCTTCAAAATCGTAACAGAAAAATTCTCTAAACTTGACCGAAATAGATTGATAATCAATACAAATCGTCAGGCGAAAAGTTGGCAGAATTTGTCAAGTGGGCGTGGTAACTCCCATCCAAACTAAACATTGATTTCTGAATATCTTGAGAAAGGTTAAAGCAAAAGCTTCTGAATTTGGTCTGGATAACTTCGTAGTCAATACAAATGAGCAGGAAAAAAGTGGACGGAATTGAACAAGTGGGCGTGGTACCTCCCATACAAAGTAAATATTAATTTTTGTATATCTTGAGAACGGCATTAATAGAAGTTTCTAAATTTAGTTCAATCAACGTACACATCATCAGCCAGTAACCTTCTATTTACACTAAATATTGAATTTTTATATGTGGAGAAAGATAACTATTAAAGCTTTGTTATTTATTCACATCAGTCGAAAAGCGGGAATTGCACAAAGCACACTGTGAGCAAATTCATCTCGACAATATTATATTTTAGTAACTTTTACTAACTACGTGGGCCGAGCTGTAATGTAGAGTACAATCCAATTCCAATATATTACATTTCAGGAGTTGTTGTTTTCCACTAAACCGTAGATTCTTTTTATGTTTTATTTTCAAATAGCAAATCACTCATCTCCCAATCGCCAAGGTATCAACACGTATTATTACACATAAAGCACTACAGAGAGGAGAACGAATAACTTACATACTTAAAAACTTATATACATTTAAAATATAAATTCAAATTATACATTTAAATTCATAAACCCTTAATACAACTGAATTCTAATTAAATTAATACATATAAAACCCACATTAAATTCCCTATATCTAATCTACTTAATCTAAAATTATAATCTACTAAATAACTACTACTACTACTTACCTTAAAACCTAATTAAAATAAAATAACATTTATAGTGTATTTTGAAATACTTGGCAATCGGATCCCAAATATTACAAATATTAATTCCTTAATTACTCTTCTCTCTCTTCCACTCATAAACCCTACACTGTACTTGCTTGATGAGCATATATGTATACCCAGTTCTACCAACTTTTATAAAAGGAAGTTTGTTTAATAAATAACCCACAGGTTATTTTTCACACTGAATAAAAGCAATCTATAGACGTATATATATTGTATATAAAAATGAATGTGTGTCAGACTGTATACAGCTAAAAAGCAGTGTCTTTCTGAAAAGAACAAATGATTGGATTATGACCGGAAGGGAACAAAATGTGGGAAAAGGGTAAAACATGTAACTAGATAGCATATAAGATAATAATTAAAGTGGCGGTAACGAAGCACGCTAGGTTTTAGCAAGTATTATTGATAGAAATGAATTTGTATTTGTATGTATGTGTGTACACATATACATGCATATGTATGTTTGTTTGAAGTCTATAGACAACTAAACGGCTGAACCGATTTTCTTAAAATTATTTATAATATCTTTCATATGAGCGAAATTGAATAAGTGGGTGTATCACCTTCCATATATAGTAAATATTAATTTTTGTATATATATAGAGAGAACGGTAATAGTGAAAATTTTTAAATTTGGTTCATATAACTTTGCGATCAATATAAATCATCACTCAAAAAGTGGATGGAATCAGATAAGTGGGAGTGACGCCTTCCATACAAAGTAAATACTGATCTTTGTACATCTTTGGAACGGTAATAGTGTAAGGTTCTCAATTTGGTCTAAATAACTGCGTAGTCAATACACATCTTCAGTCGAAATATGGGCGAAATTGTATAAGTGGGTGTGACATCTCTAATACAAAGTGAAATTTGTTATCTAGAGAACGGTTAGAATGGCAGTTTCTTAACTTAGTCTATATGAGTTGGTAGTCAATAAAAATTATTAATTTTAATGCATTTTTTTGGATTGTTCTTATGAGGACTACATTTTATAGGTATACAACACAATGTCTCCAACCAACGCGAGAAGGGTTACTATAGTACGAGTATAATATAATTTCTTCTTCTATATATATAAAATGGGACTATAAAATGCGTTGTAATGCGTTGTCTGAAATTCGCCAACCGATTTTATTTTGTAAGCCCTTAAACGAAAGGTGACGTCAATACCAAGGTTATGCGGTTTTTGTAGGTCCATTGATCGCAAGTTATTGACATTAAAGTGAACGCCTTTGTATTGCATAAGTTTTACTTGAAAACGAAATTTGTTACAGCAAACTTTGTCTGAGTTAGAAAATATTTATAAAACTGTTTACATAAAAAACATATGTAGAAAGCTTTCATTTGGTATGTGGCTTCACTTTTGTTCAACCGGGCGTGCCACGCCTACATAAAATTTTTAGTTATATGTATAGGGTCCGCCAAATATTTTTTTTTTTTTTTTTGAAAATGCTATAAAAAAAACTACTGAATATTTTCTCAAATTTCTTTTTTTATTTGAAAGTACAATCCTTCCGGTTAATAATGGAAAATAATTTCATTCAAATGGCTGCCTCGGCTGGCCATGCAGTAGCGTACACCATCGATCCAATTTTTAAGCACATTATTGATTGCGTGCAGCTGTATTTCACCAATGGTTTCACGAATATTGTCGTTTAAAGCGTCAATTGTCTCTGACTTGTTGGCGTAACACTTATCTTTGACGGCACTCCACAAATAATAGTCCAACGGTGTCAAATCGCAGCTCCGAGGTGGCCAAACGACATCAGCTCTGCAGCTGATAATGCGATCTTCAAAAACAGGGCGCAAAACATGGAGTGTAGCTTCGGCTGTGTTGCACGTAGCGCCGTCCTGTTGAAACCAAATGTTGCTAATATCCTCCTCTTCAATTTTTGTGAACAAAAATTTGTTCAACATGGCCCAATAACGATCGCCATTGACTGTAACGGCCACTACTTGCTCATTTTCGAAAAAAAAATGGCCCAATTATGCCTCTGGACAAAAATCCGCACCAAACAGTGACTCGTCTTGGGTGTATCGACTTTTCAATGTATGCGTGCGGGTTTTCTGTGCCCCAAATGCGACAATTTTGCTTGTTTACATACTCGCCATGATCAAAATAAGCTTCATCTGAAAAGATGATTTTTTTTGGCAAAATCGGCATCTTCTGTAAGTCGACCGCAGGCCCAGATTCCCAGCGTTGTTCAAGCGTATATACAACCATATTCGTTCAGCGGAAGGATAAAACTAATTATCTGTCAAATCAGACATGAGCTAAGTGTTACCATTCACGAAATAAGAACTAGTTGAAAAAAAAACGTTGGATGGTGGTACAATACCGTGTGCGACAAAACATATGCATGAACTTTTTGTTAATACAAAATGATTTATTTATAAAGTTAATCATCTAAACTCACTAAACAAATTCACTAAAAATTAAAATAAAAACAAAGAAAATTTCTATTTAACTTAGAAAAAATCATTTTGTATATTAAACACAGTTTTTTGAATGCGACAAAACATAAGCACGTCTTCAATAAATTCACTTTAAATATTCATTTTAATAATATTTATTTATTCAGCCAATATTTTTTTAAGTTTTTTACATATTCATGTTATGAACTCGATTAGATTCGATAAAATTCCACTAGAAATTTCATTGAATGCAACTTGTCAATAAAGTTCGTCCTTATTTCTGCAATTATCGCGGTTTATTTTGAAATCTAAAATAACCCATAGATTCTCTGGGGGATTGAAATCTGGCGATTCCGCTAAGTATTTCAAAACAAAAAATGATTGTTTGAACTATCAATATTAACATTAACATCAGGAGAAGGAGTTACCATTCGTCCAATTCCAATTTTTCGAATTTCCCTCCATTTCGACCCGCTATCAATTGCAAAGGAGATTTTTCTACCTTCTTTATGTTTTACCGTCTCTTTGGTATAGCGAGGATTAAGACGTTGTGCTTCCTACACAGCTTAACTGGCTAAATCTACAAGAACGTCTCACATTAAACCTAGATTCATAAAAGAAGTGTACGGGCTTCCACTAAAAGTATACCTAAGTTTACTTGCTCTATTGTAAAGTAAATTCTGACCCATCTGTTTTTGACAGAAGTAAATAGTCTTTTTGCACTTCGACATGATACTAATCCACCGTCTACAGATCGTGTTTGGGTGCCTCTAATCGAAACATTTAATTTCAATTAATTTGTAATAGACCTTCCTGATATAAAGACATATCTTTTATTTAAACGGAGTACCGCTTGGTCGTTCCGTGTGCTGGTTTTCAGGGATCTACCACCTCTGGTTGCAAATAAGCCTAATGAACGGAAACGGCTTATGATACGGTAAATAATACTGTGCTGAATTCCAAATTTGTTTGCGACAGATGTCACCGATTCATCTTTATTATAACCATTAATTTTTTTTTTTTCTTCTAATTGTTAATTACTGTAAGCCATTTTTGTAGAATATTGCAAAATATTGTTGGCTAGGGACAGCGTTTGTTAAACTCGGTACGTTAAAGTTTTCTCTAATTATTCCTCTGATGTAGAAATGATTTTTTTTTTGTTATTGAACGAACTTTGTCGTTGGTAATTTAACTATTTCGTGCTATTGTTTTGACGGCTGCAAAATAGCGATTTTGCAACTCTAACACCTATTTTTATTGTTACAAATTTGTTTTTCTATGTTTCTGTCTCTTTTTAGTAAAAGGAGTATATTATCGTTAAAAATTAATAAAACAAATTTAAATTCGAATGAGCTTTTCTATGTTATGAAGATATATGATAGTAAGTATATATACGTATAAGTAAAAGTGCATGTGTGTTTGTTTAAAGACTGTATAAAGGCAAAATACAGAACCAACGGTGTGTTTCTGAAGGAAACTATAAACTATCCCAAATGTTTAGACTTGGACTGGAAAGGGAGAAAAAAAGAAAAAAATGTAAAAAATAATATATAAGATAATTAAGATAGGGGTAGCGAAGTACGTCGGGTTTTAGGTAGTATTGAATAAAAAAGGAAATGTTTTCCACCAATTTCATATTCTTTGTAATTTTAAAATTATATCTCAATTCAACAAATGCTCTTATATCTTCTAAAATTTCAACCAGTTTCAGTTAGCTTAGTGTGCCTCTAAACAATTTCGTGCAGTTATTGAAGTAAATTCCCGGATGTAGCTCCATATACAAGATAACTAAATTTATAAAACGTTTATAACCAAATGAATAAACTTCGCTTTTTCTTTCCTTCTTGTTTCCTATGGACCCAGTCTTCTTTCGTCGATTTTCTTTTATTTGATTTTAACGACGGATCTCTTTTTTAAATCTCTCGGTGGGGTACTTATGCACCACCTTCTCTACCTACTTGTGAGCTCTATTTCGATTACAATATACATATGACAAATGTAAAAGATCTACTTGACATAAGGGATGTTTTCTTTTTTTTTTGAGACGTTCCAAGTATTACCATACATACCACCAAGATTGTGTAAGTCACAAAAATTTACTTACAGCGTTTTCGTTTACTTTTTGGACAAAAAATATGACTCGTTGTTTTCCCGCATAGGGGCAATGTTAATGTCCGATCTGGGCGTAAATGACGGCATTCGATATCGAACGAAATTTCTATATAAATAGTTCTAAAATTGTATGAAATTACATTTATTGTAGAATGCCGTAACTTCCTCTTGAGTTTTATCCAATTTACAGATGACTTCAAAGAAATGCGTTTTTTAAAATTTCCTTTTAAATATGCTTCTAAAAATCAACTGCATTTGTACCATAATTTGTGAGGCATTCGTTTTTTTCTTGCAGGGTTAATTTTTTAACTATAATTGTTTAAGTTTACAATGAAGAATAAAGCACAATGGCAAATATGAAAATAAATATAAGGGAGAATGCGAAAACAGTACGAAAAAAAGAAATCTTGCTTTTTTTTCTACCCCTCTTTCTTCTCTAGTCCTCTCTCACACAAACAAAGAATGGTACATACAATCATAAAAACTTGTTTCATCCTTATTTGAATTTGATAATTTTATATTACTTCACATTAAAATAATATTAAAAACGCGCACTTTAAACTAAAAATAACAACAAGGCGAATTCATATAAATTCGCTTTAGGAAATATTTACATTTAAATTGTATACATTGAGCAATGTTTCATTTAGCCGTGCTACCATCGTTAAAAAGAATATTTGTAAACAAGGATTTCTTTCCTATAAGCTTTAAATGCTGTAATTATTCATTTTTTACGATTTTAAATCATTTTAATCTTTTTTTTGACTTTATTATTATCTCTTATTTACAAAAGAAAATGTTTATTGACATAAAAATGCACACATTAATTTGATGTTGGCAGTACCTTAGCATTTTACTACTTCTAAATGAAACATTGTGCGAAATTTGATTGTTCTTGTCATTATATAAAAAAAAATTAGTCTACTTTTTTGCTCTAACATGTTTTCTTTGTCGTAAAAATGTGTGGGAAAATTTACAAGAAAATGTCATAAATAATATAACAAATTTAATAAAAATTGCAAAAATATATTAATTCAAGTGTAAGATTTATGGAATTATTAAAATTAACTTGAAAGAAATGGATTTGTAACAAAAAATGTGATTAAATGTTCGAGTTGTCTGCAAAAAAAGAACCAACATAAACGAAAAATAAATCATGATAAACGGGAGAGAACATAATAAAGAGAAGTGAACGCGCCATTTTGGATTTTTATTTACGTTCCGTAAACGTAATTACAAAAAAATATAACAAATTCTCAAAGCACAAGAAAATTAAAATGCATGTAAAATAAAGTTTTGTTAAGTAATTCGATCAATGCTGTGCATATTTGATGCGTTTTTGAAATAAACCAAAATGTAAAAATGTTGAAGACAGCGGCTTTTAGTCTAGTTTTCTGGAAATTTGTTCAAAACAAAACCATTCATAAAAATCAGTAACGCTATGAAGTTATTGAGTTATTAATCTTTATTATTAAAGCTGAAAAACAAATTTTAAGTATTGTCCTTATAAATATTAAAGAAATAACATTTTGAGAGGTAGAAAAAGTGTATTAATAAGCTAATGACGTCATTACTTAAATGACAATTATCTATTATGCATAAAGAAAATTTTTAAAAAAGAAATTATTAAAAATTTCCACCTTATTACGGAAGGGAATGTTAAACAAATATGGTTTGCTGAATTAAAACTCCTTAAATTTGCAACTGTGTGTTGTCATGATTTGTTTTCTTTTTGTATTTTACTTTCCAACACTGTTACTATTTTCTTTACAAAAGGAGTTAGAATAAAAAAAGTTAAGATTTTAATCATATCTCCTCACGTTGAAGTTAATTTTTATTACGAAGTTAATTGTTTTTATAAATGAAAAGTTTTCCACTATGTAAAGTGAAATTCATAATAAAAAAAAACAATTGATAATGTTTAGTAAGTGCTCTATGAAGTTTAAAATTATCACGCTTGGCAATATATAGAATTTTGACAAAAACAATAACAACAAAAACAGAAAAAAAAGGAAGGAACGCAAACACCGCCATTCCTTTTTTCGTTGGTTGTGTATATGAATTAATGTGTGCAGATGTGTGTATGATGATAGTGTTAAAAAAGCGACGAATGTGTTGATGAGGTTTTACGACGACGGTGTTTGAATTATTTTTATATTTTAAGTTTTTGTTGGTTTTTATTGGCGAACAACGGGAAGGAGCACAATAAGCAGAAATAAACCGACGTCAAACAATACGTCAAAATACACACACAATTCGATTTTTATATTCTTGTATATGTATATTTTGTTTTTAATATATTTTTGTTTCTAAATTCGTTCTTTTTTAATCTTTCATCGAAATTAAGTATTTCAGTATAATAAATAATTATTATAATAACTACGAAAAGATAAAAGCAAAATAATAAGAAAAAGTATTAAAGATTGTATTGGAAAAGCGTTATTATGTTGGCTGCTTTTGCAGCACCAAAAGTGTTAAATTTCATTTTCAACGATTAAAAAATAGTTGCGTCATCATTACTTTTACACACACGACTTACTAGAGATTCTTGAGAACAAAAAAGAAAAGCCTCTTTTTTAATAATTGTATACGTTCCTGTAAACTACTATTACTCTTATAACATTGTAGTTCCTTGCAAAAAAAATATATAAATAAAAACAAAAAAGCAATTCTTGTGTTTCTTAAATCATAATGTCAGTGCAACAATTCTGTTTACGCTGGAATAATCATCAACCAAACTTTATATCTGTCTGTTCATCATTACTGCACAATGGCACGTTGGTTGATGTTACGCTGGCAGCAGAGGGCAGACAATTGCAGGCTCATAAAATTGTTTTATCAGCATGTAGTTCATATTTTCAGGTAAGTTTTAATACAAAAAGTTTAATAATATTGACAGGGTTTTCCCTTAAGATGGAATGAATGTGTATCAGCTTATAGTAATATCACATTTTTAGAACAAGTACCAAAATGACGGACTAGTGATTGAACAAACTTGTGTACCGGTAATGAAATGAGTTTTTTTTTTTTTTTTTTGTGAAAATAAAACACTAATTTTTAATTGGAAAGTAAAAAAGTATTGGCCTTTGCTGGCTACACGTTTTTCCCATCTTTTAGACAATTTGTGGGTTCCACGCCAATAAAACTGTTCGTCTTTTGAAGCAAACCATTAGTCACCAATTTTCGACTTACTCGATCGAAATGCTGCACTGCCAATGCTTGCCACATTGATGAAAACAAATAGTAGTCGGAAGGAGCCAAGTCTAGTGAATACGGTGGGTGGGGTAGCAACTCCCAGTTTAATGCTTGATTGTATCCTAAACTGATTTTGCTTTTTGTGCAGGTACTTTGTTATGTTGCAAAATTACTTCATCGTGTCTTGTGGACCATTCTGGTCATTTTTCGATCAATGCATGGTTCAAACTGATCATTTGTTGTCGGTAGCGATTCGGTGTAACGGTTTCATCAGAATTTAGGAGCTTGTGGTACACCACACCTTTCTTTCACACTCAGTATTGTTTCCAGGCGAATCGACCAGGTTTTGCGTCCGAAGTTAATGGTTGTCCCAGATTAACCAATGATTTTTTTATTTATAAATCTGTTACTAGATTCTCTATAATCATTCGATGCGACTCTTAAGCAGTTTTCTTCAAATGAAAACAAAAAGTTGTTGCTTTCCGTAAATCATAATTTTGTGGTACAAAATTCGCCATCTTTATCACAATGAAAAAATATGATGTTGTTTGTAGATTTGATGTATATTGAATATATTTGATAGATACCATTGCCAAGATAAAAAAATTAATACTCGTTCACAATATGTGTTCCCTATGAAGACATTTGTATCTCGACGCTCACTTCATACCGGAACACGTGATAAGTATCGAATAATATAACTTTTATTTATAAAATGTCAAATTTCCGGTCTGTCATTAGATTTTTATTTGGTCGCTGGTTTAAGGTAAAGGTATATAACACGAGTTAGCCGTTGTAACTAGTAAATTACTTTATGAAATTTAGTATTTCAAATTTTTGACAGGCCTGCAACTCACAACCTTCATATGGCGAGTTATGCACTTCCGCGTTTTGTTCTAGCAGTAAATAGAGTTATGCTCTTGTTAAACGATTGTGTTTATAACGATTACAGTTATAAACTTTTGACTAAAATAAAATCGTCAACTTGAAACATTTTCAAGGAATCAAAATTCCTTGTTCCTGTTCTTCAATCTTTTTACGGTTAAAAAGTATTTAAATGTGTCCCGATGTTATTGCAATTAGTACTTAACACAGGTTGAAACCCTGGCAAATAAAGTTACACAATCAAAAATAGTTGTGAGACATTGATGGTACTCTATATACTTTCGCAGCAAAGTAAATTCATAAGTAACATATACATTGATGTCCACGGTATCAGCAATTTGGTATACAGTTAGCCCTTTCCGAAACAAGACCTAGTGGCCTAACACCATAATAGGAAAATTACTCCTAAACAACAATATTACCCTGTCTTTGGTCTATGGTCTTTGTCCACTATATAGTCTAAAGTAACAGATTATGTTGAAATCCTCCTAACGTGTATGCTACCTTCGCTTGAAGAGAATAAGCCAGTTTGATGGCAGTTGCATTGAATAATTTTCTAAGAAAGGGTTCGAAGATAACAGTATCACTGCATTAGACCTGCGCTCACAGGCTCCAGATTTAAATGCGATAGGGAATTTATGGAATGTGATAAAAACAGCGACCAAAGGAATGAGTCCCACAAATTATTATGAGCTTTGGGAGTTAGTTTACGCTACGTGTTACGATATCAAATTCAGTAGGCCAAATCTTGTCAACTCTATGCCCAGACGATGTTTGGCAGTTTTCAACAAAATATTATTACTCTAGAATACCATTATAACTGATATTAGTGCAAATCTATTATCACATTATTTCTTTTCATAACTATTTTGAAAATATCATGAAGTGTCCTTATTTTTTTCACAGGGTGAATTTATATTTTAAATTGAATTAAATGAAAATTCTCAAATACAACCAATAATTTAATAAAAATGGAATGAAACTTGTTTCTGTAGCTTATTAACTAAAAATAAGTACAATTATCTATCAACAATTGTCTCATTTTACGTACTTTCTTATCAAATATCAATATGCCACATTAGAGTCATATTTTTTCACATCACTGTATGTGCAGGAGATGTTCCATATGTTTTATTAGTTTTAAATACCATTAATGTTACAGGATAGAAGTAATTACAACTTATCCTACTAGAAACAGAGTCAATAAAAAAAATTAAACTTGGTAGTTCTTTCTTAAAATCGCATAAATTGGTTTAAACTCAATAATATTAACATTTTAATGTGAAGATATGAATTTTTAATAATACCGCAACTTTTTTAACATTTTAATTTTAGACGCTCTTTACCACCAATCCCTGTCAACATCCTATTGTTATACTGAAGGATGTTCAATATGATGATCTTAAAACTATGGTCGATTTTATGTATTATGGCGAGGTTAATGTATCGCAAGAACAACTGCCTCACATACTCAAAACGGCTGAAATGCTTAAAATCAAAGGTCTTGCGGAAATGCCCACCGATCCTGCCAATTTAACTAAATCTGATAGCAAAGCATCCAGTGAAGCTACGGAATTAGTCGGTAGTGGCGGTAATAATGGACAATTGATTGGTAATAATGGTGGTGGTAATAACGGATCAGCTGGTGGTGGTGGTAGCAGTAGTAGTGGTGGTTTGGGAAGCAGTAGTGGGGCTGGTAGTGTTAATGATTCAATATGGGGTAGTACTGAATCACAATTTCAGCAGCAGCAGCAACATCAGCAACAGCAACAGCAACAACAACACCATCAGCAATTACAGCAACAACAACAGCAACAACAACACCATCATCAGCAGCAACAGCAGCAACAACAATTACATACGCAGTTGCAAAATAGTCAAACACAAACGCCACAACAGCAGCAACAGCAGCAACAACAGCAGCAACACCATCAGCAACAACTAAGACGCACTCCGTCTCCGTTAGGCGCTGGCGCCTCACCAGCAACCAGACGAAAACGTTTAAGAAAATCTTCCAACAATGGTACTTGTTTAAAGCTATAATGCTATAACATACAAATAAAATTTTAATTTATCTTTTATTTCTAGGATCTGGTGAACGTACAAATTCCGAAGATCATAATACATCGTTAGATGCTACAACAGCAGGAGGTCTAACTTTATCTCAAATGAGTCAGATGTCATTTGGTGGTGCAGCTACAAATAGTGCTCTTGGTGGTTTAGCAACACACTCCTTGCATACAGCTAAATTACTAAAAGAAGGCCCTAGCAACGATTTAGAAGCAAATCCCCAAGATTCTGATAGCTTAGATGATACCCACGGCCATGTACATATGCAAATTGTAAAAAAAAATTAAATCTACTTGATAAAGTTACTAATATATATTTTTCAATATTCTTATTAGAAACCTGAAGTTGATATGAGTGGTGTACCGCAGTCAATGCCATTGGATATATCAGGAGCAACAACGCCCTCTGAACACGATGCTCCAAATTCACAATCTGCACATTCAGGTATGATTTTTTAATATTGTTTGGTTAACATATTTTTTCATACATAAAGTATATATTTGCAAATAAAATCACAATTCACTTTTTATTATTCACTTTAAGAAACATAAACATATTCATCATAGTGTCTTTCGCATTTTTTTTATATCAGTATTTTTTATTTATAATTAAAATCCTTCTTATATTTAAAAACTTTCCTTGAACCCTTGTCGCTCAGTTTTTAATGGTTTTAAAAAAGGAATACTCAAATTGCCTTTCTTCAAAAAAGAATATACATTATTTAAAGACCTTGTTCTTCGCATGGTTTTTTTTTTTTTCTTTTTTTTATTAAAAATATTTTACCATTTAATACTTTGATCCTAAAAGTTTCGCAATTGTTTTAACGATTTCCATAGAATACAATCTATAGGGAGTGTAAAAAGAAAAAATATGTCTGATAGCAATCATTTGCCATTGCCTTTAATGTATATAAGTTAGAATACTTACATTTAATGGTGTTTTTCATAACTCTGTAGCTAATGAATATCTCGCCTGTTAAAAACAATAATAAAAACGAAATAAAGTTATTAAAAGCTAATTTACATTTAAATATA
Organism: Wohlfahrtia magnifica; assembly: GCA_023159175.1. Taxonomy (NCBI): domain Eukaryota; kingdom Metazoa; phylum Arthropoda; class Insecta; order Diptera; family Sarcophagidae; genus Wohlfahrtia; species Wohlfahrtia magnifica. The sequence goes on along the minus strand of JAKWBJ010000482.1, from coordinate 5,612,721 downwards.
ACATTTCCTTAAGTTTTATTTTATGCATAATTTTTGATTTTGATATTTTTTAAGCTTTTGTTTATTAATTTTGTTTAACTCATAAACTTCTTTGTTGTTTTTGTGTTAATTAAGAAAGTGCGACACCTCAAATAAACATTTCGTTATTATTTAATGTAATAATTGATTATTTTTGTGTATATTATAAGAGAAATAATACATAAATTAAAATCGAAGAAAACGTGAATTTAAAAGGATTCAACCGCCAAATTGATCTTTGAAATAAATAAACTTGGGAACAGGAGAGAGCTTTTTATAGCACAGAGTCTTAGATATTTATAAAAAAAGGTTAAATTTTTATACAAAAAACATAAAACCAAAAACATATTTTTTTAAATTCTTTTACTAAAAAATATTTGCAATATATATCCTTTTTATGATTAAAGTTTTTAAATCTCTCTCTTTCTCAAAAGAATAATTAAAATTTTACTTTTTTCAAATTTATTTAAAAGTAGTTTAAAATCAAAATTATATTATAGTTTAAAAGAAGTAATATTAAAATGGCTCTCTTTGTTGTTTTTTGTTGATGATGAAAAACACTCTCACCAACTCTCTTCTCTCTCTCCCCTTCCCAGGTTTACAATGGACGGTTGTTGAACCAAATTATTCACGCTTTTCGCTGCAATCCTGTCCCTCCAATCTAATTGGCAATAACAACAACAATCAAAATACGAATACCAATAATAACAACAGTTCGAGTAGTGATCAACAGCAACAGCAGCAGCAACAACAGCAGCGTCAACAGCAAGAAACTGTTGCTAATCAACAGCAACAGCAGCAACAACAACAGCACTTGCAACAATTACAGCAATATCAGCATCAACAAAACTCAGCATATTCACCGCAAATTATAACAGTTAGTGGTTATACAAATGCAGCAGCTGCTGCTGTTGCTGCTGCTCAAAATTTATCACCGCCATCGCCAAGCGATGGAAATATGGTGCAAACAGTCTACAGCCAAGGACCAACGCATACTCAATCGCCAGTTGGTAATACCTCAGGCTCGGGCGGTGGCAGTAATATGTCAAGTGGTAATTCTGCAGCAAATAATGCGAATATTAAACGTAAACGTTCGGTTAATCCACAAGGTGATGAAAATTTTATACGGGCCTTAGAGGCAGTACGTACCGGTGGGATAGGGTTCTGTAAGGCAGCACGTTTATATGGCGTAAATAATCGCACTTTATGGCTTGAGTATAAGAAACGCGGTTATCCTGTATCTAGGCCTAGTATAAAGTCAAGAGTTGTGAAACAAGAACCGAATCTCTCACCCTCTCCAACACCACCTGCCAATGAAACAGACGACACCAATGAGAACTATGATCATATGGCTGCGGCTGTAGCAGCAGCACAAACAGCTGCATTAAACATGCAAATACCACCAACTTCCGAAACACCAACACCATCACTAATGTGTACATCACATCATACAGGCACAGCCACTGGTGCAACAACACATCCTACAATGGGTGTAATGAGCTTTTTGGATACCCGCCATATGGACTTTCCAGCCAGTCTGCATTCAATGTCCCGCCAGCGTTATATTGATGCCGGTGCTGGTAGTGGGGCCGGGGCGGGTACCATTAATGTTAATCCGGCAACTGCAATGAATTTACAGAGTATTAATTTCAACTCGATATAGAATTCAATGTCTTCAGCCTCAGCACATTCTGCGACGGTGGTAGCTGCAGATACGATTCCAACAACAACAATTATACCAATGAATTTGGAGCATCATCATAGTCATAGTCATCAGGAACAGCATAATAATCATCTTGAACAGCATCCGCCGCCTTCCACAATACCACCACTACCCACACAGTCATCCCACACAACAAACAGATCGTCAACAACAGTTTCTAGTAGTGCAACTGCTGCTGCATTGCTACAAACAACGAATCTATCGTGTGATACTCAAACGCCAACCGTTGCAACTCATAGCGTTGTCGCACCACCACAACCTCAGGCTACTACAATTTATGTACAAAACTATGCCACAGCAACACCTATAATAGTACATCCAACAGATAATACCACCACCACATATATGGCCAAACTTACAGCTTTACCACCGTCGTAGATATTTGATGAAAATTCTTTCAATTAATATTATCTTCTTACAAAACAGAGTTGTAATTGAGAGAAAACGTAAACTTAAAAGAAATAATTTGTCAATAAAAAAGAATTATTTTAATTTGAGAATCTATATAAAAAAGACAAAATTCAGTCTCTTACATGAATTTAAGTGCAACTTCTTATAATTAAGATTTCATAACATTTTAACTGCCAACATTTGAATGTCATTAACTCTGTATATAGTAAAAAGCAACTTAATGTAAAGGGTTTAAACCAGGGTTGGAAACCCGCTGGGTAACCCAATTAAACCCATACGGGTTTTATAATAACCAACTTGGAATTTTTTTATTTAAAGTTTTGTTGTAGTTTATTTACAACAAAAACAAGTGTGATTTACGTATTGGGACTACAAAAAATATAATGAAATAACAATTTTTTCACTGCTTACATCTTTTCCCCACCTCTAAGCCAATTTCCGAATTTCGTCTCAGAAAAACTTCTTGTCTTTTAAGGCGTTCCAACTTTGAAGCCGGTTTTGTATTTCTTTAAAATAAGTTATTCGGTGATATGCTAAAAGATAATCTCATACCTCTATAAAAGTTTCTCATAAATGTTTGTCGTAAATCGAAATGCCTTTAAACGAAATGAATGTGTTGCGTTTGCTTTTCCCTTACACTTTTAGTTAAAAAACACAATACGGTTTTTTTTAACCGTGGAACGAAGTAATTTGCTCTTAAATTTCGTTCATATTCCATAATTCAAACAGGCCGTTATAGGGAAATGCCATGTAAAGAAGGCCCGTATAAAGAGGTATGAGCAATGTTTTAATAATACGGCGGATGCGGCATTTGATCGTTTCTAATATTTATTTTGAAACTTTTGCGATGTGACGAGGTTGTGTGTTTTTCATGCAAAAGAATAAATTAATCATGTTTGTCTTTATACTCCGGTCGTTTTTTTTCATAATGCATGATTCAAATGAAGTAAATGCGGTCTATTCCTATCACCGAGTTTTAGCAGCTCATAGTACAATACACAATGCCTCCTTTGTCTCACCAAGAGTGCAAAATTGTACTATAAATACTAAAACAACATGACTGTATAAACAAACACAAAAATATTGTCGAGTTAACGAATTTGGAAGCAGTTATAAAACCCAATAAAACCCGGTGGCTTGGGTATTTTTAAAATCCGGGTTTTTGCCAAACCTGGTTTAAACCATATTTTGGAAGATTATAGATTTTCTTTACACTAAATGCTTTATTATATTCTGCGATATTTCCCTATTAGCAAATGCAAAGCACCAGTATCAGGATTCTCGAATTAAGATATATTTTCTTTATTTTTCTTATAATACAGGGACTTTTAAATTGAAAAACAATAATTTTTTTTAACAAAAATTTAAAAAAAAATTTTACAAATTTTACAATTTTTTTTTTTTTTTAACAAAAATGTAAAAAAAAATTGCATTTGTTTCAATAAATTGTGCAAAAGTAATGTTATGTATATCGTACAAAGCATTATGTATGTGTAAAATCTATTTTAAACTAGTAAACCAACCAACCTCCTTTTATGAACCAAATTCCTTGTATAAAAAACTTTACTATACATAATTTAATATCAACAAAAATAAGATTTACACTTTTTTTAAGTATAATTTGTTTTTTTTTTTTTTTTTGTAATATTATTTTTGTAGTTCTCTTCTTATTTAATTACTTGGCTTAATTGTGTATACTAATATAGATCTTAAAAGATACGGCCATTCAAACAAGATTTCGTTGTCGTAATCTTCATAAGCTTTTATTTAAAGAAAATTTGATTTCAAAGTTTTTCTTTTTTAACCACTTATATATAACAAGATTATAATCATCATGCATCATCACTTCAGTTGTCAATTTGATTTATTTTAGTTTTAGTTTTAATCTATACTTATATCTTTTTCGTTTATAAGAAAAGTTAAGAATTGTAAATTATAAGTCAAAGATATATAAATAAAACATTTTAAATAATATAATGGTTATTATTTTCCATATAAATACATACACGTACATACATATATCCAATTGCAATTATTTATTTTTAGCTTGTTATTTTCTATTCGATCTCAACAAATTTACTACATACAAATTACACTGTGCAACAAAAAAGAACACTACGCGACAAAATAAAGTATAAATTTGTAACGAATATGATCATTTTGCTAAGAATTAAAAACCACAAGATAAGGATACATTCAGAAACATTTGGCAAGTTGGCCAATAGTATACCGAAACGACTTCTAGGTGTCATTAAAAATAAAAAAGGTACACGAAACAAATAAGTCGTTATAATTTTATGTAGAAATTGATTTAATCTAATTTGTTTGGTTTTTATACTTTAAATCGTCGCGTGCGAAATATTTTTTAACTTATAAAAAATTCATAAAAAATAATTTTATTTCTATGTTATATATATCAAAATTGATTTTTATTTTTAAGATACGTTACTATTTTATATATAAAATGAATTTTGGAAATAAAGTGGTTTTTAATTCTTAGCAATATGATCATATTCATTAAAAATTTATACTTTATTTTGTCGCGTAGTGTACCTAAGAAATGATATTACTTTTCTGATAACCGTTATCGAGTAGAGCAAAAATCGGTTTTTGGAATTATTGAAACACCTCCAAAATCTCGAGTTACGGATAAAAAACCTGTTTCTCGTAACTTCATGCTCTTATAAGCTAATCACCCCTATTCCAACTTTCGATTACGTCTCCGCATTCAGTTACGTTTCGATCGAAAATTGGTATTCCAAAAGAAAATCGAATCGAAAGAAAAAGGAGAAGAAAATAGTGTTCACAAAAGCATAGGAACGTATGAAATAGAAACAGAAAAATAAGCAAATTTTAATAAGAAACAGTGCATGCACTAAGGGGTTCAATAAGACCCCCTAAATTTTTGTTTTTTCTTTATCTTTTTCATGCAAGTGGATAAGCGTAAATTAATATTTTTATTAAATTTTTGTTACATTTCGTATTCGAAACTCATAATAAGGGTGAATAACTTAGCTGAATTTTAAATTTCTTTTCGAATTTGGAAAGAAGTGAAACTGTCCTTTTAAATGATATATATGTCATATAAGTATCCATTTAAAATCGGGTAATATTAAACTAAATTATTTACTTTAAGTGCATGAAGGTCAGAAAATCAGGTTTTTTACCGTAACTCGAGATTTTGGAGGTGTTTACAAAATTTCAAAAACAGGGATCTAATCACCACTTTCGGTATCGAATAAGTCTATAGTACGAAAATAATTTTCGATACCTGTCAAGTTGCCTAGTTATGGCATTCGATTGCTATCGAATTATTTTTTACTTTTTATTGTGAATGAATTCATCAACTTCAAAAAAAAATATCACAACATGTGCTGAGGCTAAATATTAATAAACGAAAGGAAAAATAATACCATCAACGTTAATAGGAATTTATAATTTTATAACTTAATTAAAACTTTGTATTTAATAGAATATAAATCAACAATCATTTATTCTAATCTATTTTTATTCATCTGAATCAAGAGTAGGGCTTTTTGTTTTGTTTTTGCTTTAAGCTTATACTTTATGAACTTATCCTAAAAATGTAATAATAACTAGTTGTGTTTCAACTTAAAACTTAATAAGACATGTATCTCCACAATTTTTAGTTGATTTGGCATTTAAAAAAAATATTTTGTGTTGTTTACAACAAATACTTTGCTATCGAACCACGTTTAGAAAGATAACACTCGATTGAGGACTCGCTATCGAAAGCCATCATCTCAAACTTTGTGTTTTTTTGTTCGATATCGAATGCCGCAATTCCAAAATGAAATGATTCAAAATGACTCGTTATTGAAAGCGGCGCGATTAGACCCCAAATCTTTGTTCTACTCGACAGCTCCTATCAGAAAACTAGTATAACTTGTCAGGTTTTTTTTTTTGTCACACCGTGTTATTGGCGATTTTTTTACAATCTTATACATTTTTTAAAGGCAGGTTGATATTGTTTTATTGCAAGGTACAATATTTTCCTTTTTAATTAATTTACACGCTTACAACTTTATTATAATAAAACATAGGAGACTAGTTCAAGCATTCGATATCGAACATAATTTCTAAGTAAAATGTTTTGAAATATATGAAATTTAGATCGATATAGATTGCCAGAAGAAGGAGAGATTTATGCAATGATTCTCCAGTTCTTAAACATTTTTTTTAATTTTCTTTTTTTAAAGAATTTATTCAACACACTCATTTATTGGTGAAATTCTTCCTCTGTTTGGATTAGTTTCATGATTGGCTTCTGAATCAAGTTTCGTTACTTTCTATGATAGGCCTAAGATATTAAGTAATGGTCAAGTTTTAATTAATTTTCGGGTTGCCTGTGTCTGTCACAAAAAATTTTTAAAGGATGGAAATTTATATGGAGAAAAGTATACTACTTAAAAATATTTTAAGATATAAATGATTTTTCTATGAATTTTCAATTATTTGAAATCTATCGTCCTATAGAAACAGGCAATAAACTTTTTACTTTCATCGAAAAACAGTAAAATACTGTATATCTAAATTTAATAGAATTAAATTCAAATACATTTTAAAGTCTATAGAACCTAAATTTAATAAACCAAAGCTTGAGCTTAAGAACAATTTCGAAATCTTTTTAGCATTGGATCTTATAGCAAATTTAAGTTTCATTCGATTTAAAATTCACTCGTTTTCGATTGACATATTGAAACTTACTTTTGTATATGCGCCGTTGTTGTCCGTATTAATAATATCCTTATCGTGTTTGGCGCTGTCATATTTCTATACTTTTGTAATAGATTAAAGACTGTAAGCAAAATTTGTCTTAAATATATTGTATTACAAAATTGTATAATAAATATCATCTTAAAAATTTCTCAGGAAGTTTATTTTCCTTCCAAATTTTCTTTTTTCCTTCTTGAAACCACAATTTTGTGTATTTATAATAGTATTAAAAAATCCTAACGAATAGTTTCTTATTATTTGATTTTCTGGTTTATTTTTTAATTTCTTAAATATTATGTTGTATTAAAAAAATTAAGATCAAAAACATTTTTATAGGTGCAAACTTTTTGAAAAAGTTTAAAACATTGTAATATAAATTCATGATCTTTAATGATGTCTTCCTATTTATAGACTGGTGTGTGAAGAAATAGAGCAACACATTTTTTTACAAATTGGAAAGTAAATAAGCGGCTAAAAATTTTATGGTCAAATGAAACAAAACGCGAAGTTCCCTCTAACCGCAGAGTGCTTCATTTACGAAAACTCTCCAATACCGAATATTGTCCCCAATTACACAGCAAAAGCAAAAAAATCTATCGCTAGGAACATTTCGGTATGAGATTATTTCTCGTACTATGATAGAGGATCTAAATTTTGAATTAAGGGTAAAATTAACGCAAATACTTTGCAAGACTCCATAATATCTTATTCTGATTGAGTGGCGTTTCACCAACGACCTGAATCACTTATCGAAGTGGTTTAAAAAAATCAAAGTGGAAAATTCTAGCGTGAGATAAAAATGACTCTTAAAGAAGAAAAAATATATATAATAAAGATCACCCATGGACAAAAACTAAAGCTGATTGAAAAAATATTGCAACACAGAATTAACAATATTAATAGATTCAATGCCAAGTTGCTACAAAAATTAAAAATAATGGATGTTCTATTACGTAGTAATACAAAATTGTAGATTACCAAAAAAATTGTTTTTAATTTACGTTTCTTATTTAAATATTTACCTTTACGTCAATCTTAGATTTATTTTTGTTCACAGTTAAAAGCAGAGAATTTTAATTAAAGTCATTTATTATCGTTAAGTATTAAACTATCATATTGGCATTCGAATTTGTTGGATTGGTATTAGAATTGAATATATATAATAGAGAAAATAACTTTTCGAAATTTTCAGTTAGGTGTGAAATTATAGGTTAGGTGTGACTCTATTTCATCAAACACCAATGTATATAATACTTTTTTACCATTTTTGTTTTATATAAAGGTTTTGAACTTTTTTTTAAATACTCGTGTAATTGTGTTTTCTTTTATTATATGAAATTCCACTAGTTGTTATACATTTTAAGTAAATAAATTTTGTAGCAGTCCCTATGCCTAAATTCACAGTCTTTCGTTATTTAAGTACAGTATAGTTATGTCTTTCACAGATTGGCTGACTACCAAAATATTAATTGCTTTGTATTCGAACAAAGTATAATGTTCCAAAAATATTAACAATACATACTGTTCTAAGCTATCGCCGACAAGTATTATACACGTGGCAAAAAAAGGAAGTATGAAATCAGTTTCAATGTTGTTGCTTTTATTTTATTCGTTTTTGCTGAAATATTCGGACAAAGCAGCAAAAAACCTATTTTTATTTTATTTTTTGTCGAATAGCAGACAAATTATTTTTTAAATATTATGCATCGCATCATTTATATTCCATAACGTCATTTATATTCGAAACGTCTAAATACTGCAGTAGAACTGTGTACTAACTTTGTATGCGTACATTTTGGAAGTCATTATTTTTGTTTAACTATTTATTATAATCATTAGCTGAATAAGTTAACTAAAGATAAATTAATATTTAACTAAGCTCAAAAATAGAAAATATGAATAAAACAACATTCACTAAACAATTGTACTAAGTAGATAGCTAACTAAAGACTTCGATTTTCGGCATTAGTAAACTATGTCTTTTAAGTATTGTGTACTTACATAAATGAAATTGTTGATATTAAATACTGTTTTTTTTTCAAAACTCAAACAAACTCAAACGCAAACAACACAACAAGCATAAAATTTATTTAAATAATATTAATATTTAAACAAATCTGTGTTATATACAACTTACGTCAGTCATATTCAAAAAAAAAAAAAAATATATATATATATATATATATATATATATATATATATTTTATATATATTATATATATATATATATATATATATATATATATATATATTATATATATTATTATATATATTATATATATTATTATATATTATATATATTATTATATATATTATATATATATATATATATATATATATATATTAAAAGACAAAAAAATTAAAAAAAATAATTTTGAAATTAAAATTTAATAAACCTTTTATACATCTTTTTTATTGTAATTTTAACGATTTTACAATTTTTATGTAGAATATAATCTTTTTTATTTTTAAAAATAATAATAAAAAACACACATATTAGCGATATTGATGATCCATATCATATCGTTGTATAACTATTATTTTATATACTTTTCTAATAATATATATACATAAATATATAGTAAATAATAAATTAGTACTTAAATACTAAATGTTAATTAAGAGTAGTTTGTGATGTTAAAATATTGAAAAAGGCGAAGAACGACGAAAACATTTAAATTGATTAAAAACAAAAAATATAATTATATGTAGATGTTTTAAACTCTATAAAAAAATATTCGAAATTATAAAAGAAAACCCAAAAATAATAATTTACTACAAAAAGTTGTTATAAATTAAATTGCATCAATGCAAAACTTTATAAACTATAAACATATAAAACAAACAAAAAAATTATATATTTCAATAGTAATCAACATGTTTCCTAATTTTAATACAACTGGTAATAAAACAAACTAACTAAAGACATATAAATACATACATATATATACACATTTAAAATATATAATATATACTGTATACAAAAGAAATACTAACTTTTTAATAAGTATAAAAAGAAAATGTAGTATGTAATTATCAATGTGGTATAATTAATAAAAAACAGTATCTATAAACAAAAAAATAAAATAAAATTCAACTTTAAAAGGCTTTATTGTAAATATTTTTTTAAAACCAATAGGTATACATTGTTTCTTTTGTTTAAAAAGTACTGTAAAGTGGTCTTATTTAGTATGTGCAGCATCTTTAAACAGTAAATTCTTAACTACAATACATTTTAATAAGTCAAATACATATATTCAGAATAAGAACTTACGCTTAGCATTTTTTCCCATTTTTTGTTTTGGTATATTAATTTAAGGCTTTTATTACACATTAATGTTAATGGCCCCTAATCAAGGAAATATTCTAATAAAACTTCTTAACTTTGTTGTTGTACATCAGTTTTAAAGTTCGTGATCTACTTATAAAACGTATGAATATTTTTCATCTCACAATAAGTCACGACTAAGGTAGTGGCACTTCGATGGCATATACCATATTTTCTAATGATAATAATTCATTCAAATTTCAACTGTTTTTTAACTAAAACACTTAAAAAGAGTATACTGGATTGTGTTGCACAGTGTTATTTTAATAATAGACTGAGAAGTACAGTTTTTTTTTAATTAAGAATAAAAGCATCATCTTAAACTCATTAAATGAATATTAGTTTAATAATTAATATACATATAAAAATATTAATTACTTTTTTTATTTGGACTTTAGCATCTTCAAATGTTAAAAGTTTGCATGAAGATACCAAAGTATCTATTAGTTGCCCAATTAATGCAAATCAAACGTCGCAACAACAACATCAACAACAACAACAGATGGAACACCAATCACAACATACAGCTCAAATGGGAACGAAACGTAATCGTGTACTTACAAGACAACCGCGTGTAAAACGAGACAGCGATAGTTTATCAAACACTCAAGTATCGCCTGAACCAACAACGAGCAGCTTAGATTTTGAGCCTTTTAATACTACACAAACACTTTATTCATCTGCCGTCCATGGTTTGCATCATATGTCAACTCACCATCATCATCATCACCATCATGGTCATCACTTACTGACCGTACCGCCACGCATAGAACGTCATTCTTCTGAGCCTGCACCAAGCTTATCACCAAATTCACCACATCTTCTTAGTGTACCTCAAACAACACCATACTTGGTCAAACAGCATTCTGATCCATTATTGCCGAGTCAACATTCAGCTCACTTGGGTAGCGGAACTGCTGGTAATAGTAATTTAACAAATCCATTTGCACCTTTACACAGACAATATTCTCATCCTTTAACGGGATCTAGTAACGCCTATTTGGCCCAAAGTGCTCCCTTGCAACATTCGCATCACATATCACTACCAGAATCGATATATGAGACAGCATCACCACCACCAGCTGGATCTTCGCAATATATAGTGCCACAAACGAACACACAACAGTCACAAACATCGTCTGCATGCAATAATAATGTCAACTCTGCGGCAAGTACTTTTTCAGCTTCAAGCCCTACAAAATCTATAAGCTTGCCACAATTTACAACCACCTATATAAGTAATGATAGAACTACTTCTGCACAAGCTGCTGCTCCTTCACCGCCTATACCCAGGGTTTCTACAGTACATTTGTCCGAACGCAGTGCATCTGAGGATAATTCGTCTGGCGTGTCTCAGACAAACCATCCAACGAATACCTGTACAACATCGATGGCAGCCGGGAGTAAATTTCGAAATGCTAAGTCCGCTTCAAGTGTTTTGTTAACAGAGCGTAGCACTTCTTTGCACACTACGAGTAGTAGTGGTACATCATCAGGTAGTGGTGGTGGCAGTAGTAGTGGTAGTGGTCCTCAATCAGGTTCATTTGAACATCTACCAACTCTGCGTGTAAGAAACGAGGAACTTCAAAGATCAGTATCATCTCCACAGGTAAGTTATCATAGAATTTGGGTATAAAAACATTTTACGTATTCGAGCACTTCATTTTGTCATTTAGCGGTATAATTTATGAAAATATGTATAAACCTTCTTTGAAACCTCTTACAGACCAATCGGGAGATCATCACCTTAGAAAATCCACGTTCTAGTCACTGTCCTGTCATACGGCCTGGTCCAGCATTAGGATGTAACTTCTGTTGGAACACAATTGACAGCCATGGTAGAATTTTGCGACGCAAAACTAAATACCATTGTCCAGAATGTCAAACGAATTTATGTATAGTACCATGTTTCCAAGAATATCACGAACGTTTAAACAACGAACTTGAAGCAGCAGCAGCATCTACTTCATCTACTGCAACAACTAATAATTCAATTTCAAAAACAACAACATACTCCCCATCTAGCTCTTCAGCAAATAATTCAACCAATAGTAGTACAAATAGTAATCAACAGCATCAGGATGGTAGAGCAAATGCTGCACAGACAAGTAATACAAACACCTCAACTGCTTCAAGGCACTATACAAAAACTGAAACTTTTTAAGAATACAATCAAAATTTACTGTTAAAACGATTGAATGAAATGTTTTACACACAGTTTTAAACACACAAACAAGCTTTATGTAATTAATTGTAATTTGTTATTTGTTAAAAACCAGAGATTCTTTGATCTCTGGTTAATCTTAAATAGAGATTCTTTGATCTCTGGTTAACCTCAAATTTTGTTTTTTGTACAAGAGATTTGTAAATCTTAAAATTAAAAGTAAAATCTCTTTAAAAAAGTTATATATTAAGAAAATATATAAATATATTGTTTATAAAAAAACAATTGAATAATTTTTGGAACTCAATTGTTTTTTAAAGCGAAACCTTTATTCAAATTTTTGTATTTGCGCGTCTAAATGGTTTTATTAAAGAAAAAAAGAAGAAAGCATTTAATATACGAAAAATACATGCGTGTTTGAAATGGAAAAATGCTGCCTCTTGAAAACCATTTGTTTGAAAATTGTTATAAATTAAAAAACAAAGAAGAATTATAAATTTAGAAATGTTATTATAATGTTTTCATTACATATGAACGACATTAAAAGCGTAGAATTTACGTGTCTTAAAATAATTAAAACAAGAAACCAAAACCACGTTTTCAAAGAAATTATATTAAAAAAATAAAAGAATTGTAAAACATTTAATCAAATAATTGTTAAACAATTTTATTTTTTTGATAGAAAATAGCATACTATTTTTTAAACCTTGTATATAAATATACTAGATGTTATATTTTTAAGATAAAAACAAAAACAGAAAAATAAACCTAAAATATAAATATTTTAATACGAGAATGGGAGTCATTCATTATACATACATACATATTTAACATTTTTTTAACTAAGTTTTAGCAAATTTAACACACAAATTGAACAATATAAATATTTGTTTATAGTAATTTTAAAAGAAGAAAACTGTAATTGTTTTGTAAGAAATAAGGCAAATTGTGCAATAGCATTTGCAACCTGTTATTGAAATTTAACATAAACAAATTTATTTTTAATAGATGTTTTGTATTTGAACTGATTACTAAACAGCATTGAATTCTTTGTAATAAATAAATATTGAATTAAATTATCGAAATAATAAACCGAAATAATAAACTCAATTTGCACAAGTCTAAAATATATTATTTTTACAACCAATTAGATTTAAATAAAACACGACTTTTAAGGATCAAAATATCTTTGTACATATATATATGTATATACTTATATGTTTTATGTAGGGAACTGAATTAGTATAATTAATTGAAATTAAAATTTGCCCGTAAATATTGTTGATAATTGTATTCATTTATATAACTTTATGACTCTCTAAAAAGTGTTTTAATTAAGTTTATTTAAAAATATATTTTTATTATTAGACAGCAAATAACTATTTGGAAAAACTGAACTATTTCATTTACTGACAAAAGTATATTTATTGTTTTACGTCCTAGAATAAATCATTGTGGTGAGTTGGTCCTGGTCGTCTAGTTTAAGTTAATAGAGTAATTAATATCAATTCTAAAAGAAAATTGTTTACTTTGCTCGATAAAAAAACTTGACATTTTGTGATATTTCAAATTCTATCAAGGCAATGACCCTAAACTATAATGCTCAGATGTGGTTACTCTAAAGAATTAATAACATAAAGATCTAAAAAAATTTCAATTAACCGACTATTTTTTACATTATTATTTGTTGCAGGGATTTTTTGTAGTTTCTTATTATGCTTTTTGAAAAGTTTAAAGTATTTATTTGAAATCAAATATCCAAACAATGTTTTTCAAATATATCCATAACGATAAAGTTTTTATTAAACCTTTAAAAATCTGTATACATATTACTAAAAAAAATTGAATTTAGAGAGGTGTTACAGAATCTGGGGGTTATTATGTATTTCGATTCGAAAAACTAAACCTTTTGAAAGCAATTTACTTTTGAATCATTTACGAACATTTCAATGTATTTATTACAAATAAATTTTCGTAGATAGTACTACATAATAGAATTTGTTCGAACTCGTAAGTTTTTTCGTTTGAAATCGAAAGCAAACATTTTAAATTTGTTAAAAATATTTGTAAAAAATTTATTTACTACCAAATTATTAAAAATTTTGGTCTTGTTAAATTTATACACCTAATTATAAACAAAACCAACGATGCCTAAACATAGCCAATAAAATGTAAATAAAGCCTTAACAGCTGTTTCGAAGATTGGTTTTATCAATATTCGAAACAAGGCAAAACCAAGACGATTTCATAACACTAATTCATATCAGAATCGATTTACAAATAACAATTCTTACTTGGTTTCTGTTACACCCTTGATTAATTTAAGCATTTCCAAAAGTTACATAATCCAAAATTTGTATCCATCAAGGTTATCAATTTGGAAAATAGTAGCATGTTTTTAAGTCTCCCCTTATTGTAAATTAGCATTAAAATACCTTTAATATATTTTTAATATAGTATGTAGTGTTTATTTGTGGGTGATCGCGTACCCAATTTTTGATCTACAATATTTTTGAATATTTACTAAATTTTCATTTCCCATTTCAAACAACAGCTAGATTTTTACTTCTTTTTTTCACCTTCTACAATCTCAGCAGGAGGATTGGCATTACGAAAGTTGGGGAATTGTTCCCATGGTGCTGACAAATCGAATTTTCTAAATTCTTGAGCCAATTCCAAAGGTTCACAGACAACACGTTTTTTCTCATCGTCGTAACGTAACTACACAAACAAATTCTAAATTATTTAAGATATAAAAAAATAAATTGGAAATATTTAACCATACCTCAACATAACCGGACAAAGGAAAATCACGACGTTGTGGATGACCTTCAAAACCGTAATCGGTAAGAATACGCCGTAAATCAGGATGATTGGCAAAGAATACACCATACATATCATAAATTTCACGTTCGTACCAGTTGGCAGCCTTATGTACCTCACAGGCAGAATCCAGTGGGGTCAGTTCATCCGTATAGGTCTTAACACGAATGCGAGAATTGTAACGCAACGAGAGAATGTTGTAGATAACCTCGAAACGATATTTACGTGAAGGCACATCCATACCAGCAATATCAACTAAATTGCTAAACTGAGCCTGATGATGGTCCTTTAAGAATTGAAGAACAGGCACTACACCTTCTGGAGCGATTAATACCTCCAATTCATCGCCAGCCGTAAGTTGTACCTTTTGCACATACTTGGGTAAACATTCAGCCACATAGCGACCGAAATCGGAAAGACTAGTACGGGCAGCCTCATTTGGTTTACGAATGGTTGCTAATGTAAGAAAAGTGTTCCACATATTTGGTATTTTATTTCAACAACAGAATTATACTTACGTTTATCAGCAGCCTTTTGTCCCTCTACAGCAGTGCTGGCTAAACGCAAAACACCACTGTTTGTAGCAGCTACCGATGACATACCTTTAGTAAAATATACGTTATTAGGCCATATCTTAATAAGAATATAATAAAAATACTCACCATTTTTAACACCAGCCTGCGTGATAAATTTAATGCCAAAATTTCTTAAAAATGCTGCCATTTTATACCTTTATTTCAGGATTTTCTTGAATACCCTCCTGAATCGTACAATATTTTTTTCAACTTTTGACAGTTTATGTAATATGGTTATATTTGTTGTTGCTGTTGATCAGCTGTGAAGCTAACGGTTGTATTTTAATTAAACAGTATTACATACAATTAACTAATAACATTAGTGTAATTAAAACTTTAATTTCTCATGTAATGGAGTTCAAATAATTGTACATTATTTATGAAAAGCATAGAAGAAAAAGATTATAATCAAAAAATTGTAATAATATACAATAGAATGGAAATGAAACGAAAATGGTTTTTAAAAGATAACGCTGCCAGACCAATTTTTTTTACTTTTTATTAGCAAACGTACTAGTGTTGGGGAACGTTCAAATTGACTAATCTTTTTCAATGTGTAAATAAATATGTAAATTACTTGCAAGCAATGTATATGCTGGATGACCTTTATAAGTAAAGAATACAACCCTGTTGTTAATAGTTCTTTTGCAACACTATTTCATTTTCAGAACGTAGCGTCAGTGCTTTTTCACGACCCAATTTTATTTCATTCTTCTTTTGCAAAGAAACGCGAACCAAAATAAAAATCGTATTCCGTTTTCATTAAAACGGTAAATAAAAATAAAAACAATTAGAAATTAAAACAAAATAAACAAACAATTTTATTGTATGACGTTTAACGATTTTTAAATATAAAAGTATAGGGTAAAAAGTGCAGTAAAATGAATCATTTAAAATGGATGGGCCATTCGGCCACCATATTAGATATACACAAAAGTCTTCGGGCAGACTTGAAAAGTTGTGAGGTGACTTTAGTGGCTAAGGGGCACTGCGTTAAAGCGCATCGTTTCGTGCTGTCGTCTTGTAGTGATCTTTTACGTTGCCTTCTAACGGACGTGCCCATTGGACAGGAATGTTGTGTAATGGTACCCGATGTAAAGGGCCATTTGTTGGATAGTGTATTGGCTTTCATATATTTAGGGGAATGCTCTCTATCTTCTTCAAATTTGTCCGAGTTCTTGGAAGCTATCAATATTTTGGGTATTAAGAGTGCTATTAGTTTTGAGTGCAATACCAATGCTTTGCAAGCCGCTCAAAATAATGATCAACATCATCACATTCCATTGGATAGCAACACAACAATGTCTACTACAAGTTGTTCGATGGCAAATAGACAGGTGACAGTAGCTACCGCCTCAGTTGACACAACAATGCATCAGGAAGAGTTAATCGAAGCTCACAGTGTAATGCATAGTGAGTCACATGGCACATCTGCTCCTACAAATGGTTCAAATAACACGACTACTACACGAGAATTAGAGTTTTTAGATGTTTATCATGAGCCTCAGCATAAGATTACCTATTCTATAGAGCATGTACCGGGATCGACAGCAGGTAATGAATTTATTTTAACTGAAAATTCTGGAACTTTTACCTTAACACACAGCGGTAAGTTGGAAGCGACTACATCACCGGCTGAATCGTCAAACATGGAAGTAACTGAAGATGATGGCTGTGATTCACATATAATTGAAGAATACAGCAGTAGCGATGAGCCTTTAATACAAATAGGCGAATCTGCCCAGGAACAACAAAGTGTAACAGTACAACAAACATCATTGTCACAACAGCCTACAACTTCCATTCAAACATCGACCGCAACACCGGCCTCAATTATACACGTAAAATCAAAATTGAAAACGCTCAAACTAAAACATCCACCTGCAGGCCAACAGGTTATAACAAAAATGGAACAACTGCCAGTAGAAGACGCACCAACATCAAGCAATGAGGATCCTATATCAATACTGCAAACATCAAATGAAAGTTTTACTCTGCTTAAAGATGCCAGTATGATGTCGACAAGCAACACCAGTCACGATGAGTCTACAGATTATTCCATTAACAATTCTGGTGCATCAGCGGTGGATTTGGCTTATCAGGCTATGGTTAATGAAGGAATGTCGCTGCCAAAGGCGGCTGTTAAATTTAATGTTTCAAAAACAGAACTCTGGAGACGAGTACGCAGCACTGGTGTTGATCAACTAAATAAATCGATCAAACTAGATACTGACAAAATTGATGTTATAGAACTTGCCAGTCAGGCGGTCATTAATGAAGGCTTATCATTACAAAAAGCAGCCATACGCTACGATATCTCAAAAACAGTACTATGGCGCAGAGTTCGAAAACATCCTCAGTATATGAAAACAGCACGAGAGAATCCTATCATATCGAAAGCCTATGAACGCCTCAAATCAGGAGAATCTCTTAAAAGTATATCACAAGATCTAGATATTCCAATGTCAACTTTACATCGCCACAAAGTACGTCTTTCGCAGACCGGTCAATTACCAGACTTTGTGACGTGCAAAAAAAGAGATAGTATGTCTAAAGATGATCTAAAGCAAAAACTAGCAAAAGCAGTACATGCTTGCGTGCACGAAGGTATGTCACAAAATCATGCTGCAAATCTATTTCAAATATCAAAAAGCACTTTATGGCGACATTTACAAAAACGAGTAGCCGAAGCAGAAGCAGCTGAGACAGAGTCTCTTGGTGATGAGGATGAAATTAAACAAGAAGTTATTCTATCGTAATTAAATGGTTAAGTTGTAAATAAAAATCGCATTAAAACGATAGAACATACATTTCATTCATTAAGACATATACACTTACTACATATTAGTTAAAGTAAACCAACTTTTATCATTTATCAGGTAAAACTGGTATTATTTAATGGTATAAACATTTTTTAATTTGAATAAAATTAAATGTATAATTTAGAAATGTATTTTAGTGCAAAAAACTGTTTAAAAAAATAATTTATTTTTTTATATATGTATAATGTTAATACTTTTTAGTTTTCATGTTTATAAATAAAAATTGATACAAATTAATATAAGTATTTAGTAGTGAAACCGGTGGAAAATTTTATTGTAAAGCGTAAACTACCAGTAATATAGTTGGTTAATGTTACACTTATGCTTTTAACAATTTTTAATAATGACAGCCAATTTCGGTTAGGTCGAGTTAAGAACAGAACACTGCTAAATTATATAAAAATCATATATATTCATTAAACCTGCTTCCAGACTATTTTAACATATTGGATATGCACGGAATAAAAAATAAAACAGAAATATAAATGAATAAAAAATAAGTAAATTTATTTTGAAAATTATTTATTTCAGTAAGAACAAAATGGTCTGTATTAAAAAAGTCAAAAATATGTTTTTCACTACTGAAAACCCTTAAGATGGACAATAAATAAATGTAAAAATGCACTTTGATTTTTGATTAGCAACTTTAACATTTACTAGAGAAATATTCGCAACTAGTAGATGGATTTTTATAAAGTATAAAATTTCTTTCGTTATACTCTTTATCAAACGTAGCCTTAGCAGCATTTTAAAAATCTTCTGGCCAAACATCAACAATACCGACTCCCTCCTTAGACGTAAAATACGCTCAGTGTCTTATATGATTGCTAATCGGAAAGTGGGTTGATTGCGCTATACCCTCAGAAAACCGCAGGATCATATTCGATTGGAATCCACAAGGTTCGAAGAAAAGAGGAAATACCACACCTAATTGTTCTTAAAATAATTAAAACCCTTAAGATGAGCAAACAATAAATAAAAGAATTCTACTTTTACTTTTTAAAAATTACTAGGCAAACAGTTTTAAGTAGAAGGAAGATTATTCTAAAATAGAAATATTCGTTGTTTATATCTTCTAAAACTATTCAACATATTGATATGTAGCATTTTCTGTAAAATTCCTCAAATGTTTGGTTTTTAGATATGTTATTATGTGCCTATTGCCGTGTCCAATCTTGGAAGTGTTAAATTTTTGTATTTATTTTTTATTATGTCAACACTCTTAGGCCTGAATGTTTCAGTAGTAATAACAGTTTCCACTTGTGATTTTTAGATCATTTGTTAACAATATTTGACCATTTAAATATTAAATAACAGAATCAAGTTGAAAGTAAATTTTTCTATACATTAAATATTTTTTTTTTAGATCTCTGTAAGATATTTTTTATATAAATTATTCATTTGCAATCAATCCATTTGAAGACAATAAGCAAATTTGACCATTTAAATATTAAATCAAATTGTGGAACACATTATTAAGGTGCAGGTCATTTCATATTTTGTGCGTTTTTCTATACCTTTTACTCCTATACCCCTAAACTTCCACTCGATTTGTTCAGATTGAAGTCCCTCGAATATTTTTATCTATTTACCACAGATCATTTATAATAAGAATATGCCGTCTTTGGAATAACCTTCCTACATTTCTTAAATTTTTTGGATATTATATTTATGCATACAAAAAATTACTGTTAAATTACTATTCTGATTGAGTGTAAGCGAGGTTGTAATGTATGTGTTTGGTAAATGTTAGGATCATAATCATATTAAAACTGATTTTAAAATGAAATGTTTGTGTGGTTAGAGAGCCATATTTATTATTATTCTATTATTTTTATTTTTAGCTAATGAATTACTATAAATACATGTATAATTGGTCTTCTAGGCTTCCAATGTATTGAAATAAATAAAATAAAATAAATAACAGCAGTTATGTACCTTCGACATTGTTAACAATTGTTTATAAAATAGGAAGCTTAGTCTCTAAAAGGTAGATCATTTACATGTGCTCGTTTTAGTCTTCGAGTTTTAGTGCTGTCGTTCAAAGGTGTAACAGCCAGAGAGTTTGTGTGGTCACGCCATATTTCGCTGAATCTTGTAATTTTGCCTCTTACTGATTGCATGTTATGATTTCTACTGGTACATTTATTTGACACTTACCACGGTGCAGAAGTTTAAGATGTTAATTGATATATTTAAGCTGTTAATTGATATCTTTCTAGAATAAAAAATTTTATTTTATTTGTTTCCCATAATTCCATATGTCCAAACTGGTTTTAAGATAGCTTTACAGATTCTAAGTTTTTTGTTTAAATTTACTTCCGATTTTGAGCCTATTGCCTGTGCCAATTATTTTCTTGAATACTGGCCGTTGTTTCTTTCTGTTTGCTTATGTTGTACACCATAAAAACATATGGAAGCGAATTAATTTATTTCGACTTGACACACGCTAAACGCGTAAACTATAAAATATTCAGAAATAAGTTTGCCGACTTTAGTGTCATATGTAAATTATGTTCATAATTTAATAGCTTAAAAAAATATTTTAAACGGAATTTTTCAAAACGGAATTAGTTTTAGCTAACGTCGATGCTAACCCTATAATCAGCTTAGATCCACATGTCTCCATATTGATTCACTTCTAGCGACGACTGCACTAGTTAAATTAAGAGCGACTAGTGAATTTTTGGTTCAAATATGTCCATACGATTGTATAACTACCTAGTCTATACTCTACAGATTGAATTTCAATAACAAGCTGATGTTAAATGTCAATAGATGATTCATTTGCTGGGGTACTCCTGGTCAGTAGTACTACTGACACTAGTAAAGTACTATTTCACTATTGGCACTTTCTACATGGAAGTTTTTCCTTTTACAAAAATAAAACAAATGTTTATGTTACTGTTTTTTGTTTTTGGTTTTTGCGTTTTTTATTGATTTTTTATTTTTTTTATTATTAAAAACTAATAATCAAAAGCAAATACTTAATTTTGGTAGAAATAATGATAAGTTATTTTACATATAGTATTATATGTAATATATATATATATATATATATATATATATATATATATATATATATATATATATATATATATATAATATATATGTAATATATATATATATATATATATATATATATATATATATATATATATAGATTTATATTTAAATTAATAATGGCATAATTAGGCTTAATATTAAATAACATTTAGTATTATATTTAGTTGTGTTTAATTATTACTTTTTTATATTATATATTTATACGCTTAAGTATTTGCTTTAAAGTTAATTCATTTTTGTTGTTTTCGTAATTTCGACAATATATTCATTCTAGTTTTGTATTACGTTTGAATTTTGTTTTTTCTCTTGTTTAGTATAAATTTTAACCTAATTTTCTGTTTCTCTTTTTTATGTTAAGCTGATCTTATAGCTAAGTTATTATGTATATGTATATATATATATATATATATATATATATATATATATATATATATATATATATATATATATATATATATACTAATGAATAATATATAATTATATTTTTATTAAATTTAACTTAGTTTATTATTTAATTTCGTGTGTTTGCTTTATATTACAGTTTTATTGTTATTGTTGTTTTAATTATAAATTTCAATATTCGTTTATTTACTAATAATATTGTTATTATTATGAATTACGTTGATGTTTTTTAAGATTTATATAAGCTTTACTTAAAATTAAATAAGATATTCTTTTCATTTTACATTCATAGGTAAAATAATGCATATGTAATGTTTTATATATATTTTTTATTATATAATTATAGCTATTTTATTATTTAGTAATTTATTAATGTATTTTTTTTTATATACTAACAGTTTCATGAAATTATTAATATTTAGTGCCTAATTTATAATTATGGGTATTGTTTTTTATGTATGTGTGTATGTTTATTTATGTTTATATGTATGTGTTTTAGTAATTTTTAATTGTATTTTGGTACTATTAATATGTTAGTTTTTATTTCTTATTAATATATTATCATTTATTTAATAATGTCAAATTATTTAGTTTTAAATATGTGTTTGTTTATAAAGATAACAATTATAAATATGTTAACAATGTGCGTAATATCTTAAATCAAACAAAAATATTAATTTTTTTAATAACAAAACAATAACCAAAAATTTAATATTATAAAAAATGCCTAAACAATGACTTGATTTTTATAATTATCATAAAAATAATAATAAAAATATGGTTTTTAATTAATTTCTAAAAATCTGAAAAAAAATAAAAGAAATAAAATAAAATGGTTAATGGCTGATGGGAATTTAAAAAAAAATAGATGACTATATATGTATATCATGAAAATTAAACAAATTTGTTTTTGAGAATATAAGAAAAGAAAAAAATGTATATAGGAATACATTGGCCTAATTCACAACACGTATCGTACTGTTGTATCGTAGTATGTCGTAAAATGTTCATATTTTTTTTAATTTTTGTTTGTTTTACAACATACAATAATATGACACAGGTTGTGAAAAAAATGTTAGCTAATTTGTATTCGATCAAATTATGTTTCAAAATGAATCAATACAAAAAAATTAACAATGTAGACTGTTCCAAAATGTTGTAGACAAGTATTCGAATCGCAGCAAAAAAGCAAATATGGCATCAGTTCACTTGATTATTGCTAAACAAAATATAAAACAAAATGAACGATTCTCAAAAAAAGCAAGTTTGTTCGTTTTTGATAAAATATTCAGACAAAATAGCAATAACCCATTTTTATTAATTTTTTATTGGTTAACACACAAATATTCTTTAAATATGATGCATCACATCATCTACATATATTCCATAACGTCAAAATATACAAAGTATAAAGTTGATTTGTTTCGAAACGATGCAACAACAATTACAAAATCTAATACCGCAGTATTTGTGCATTTTGGAAAACAGCCTATGTTTAGAAAACAATTTTTAATTTGTTAATGATTTTAATTTGTTTCAATCTTATAAAACAATCATGTACTGAAAGATCCATTGAAAGAGATCAATTTTATTACAGAAAAAAATAAAATGAGGCTTGAATTCGACTCTTTTCTGTAATATTTTTTGTTGGATTTCAAATCACAGAAAAAGGTTCGGTACACAAAAAATTTTGAAGTTACGTGATATCAAATCGATCAACTATTTAGTGTCGATTTCAAATCACTTGTTTATTTTTGCAAACACTGTGTTGTAAAACAAATGCTAAATAGCTGTAATGAATAATTTAATGTATCTTTTATTCATTTTTGATTTAACATTGGTAATTTTATTGAAAAACAATTAAAAATTAGCAATTTTGTAAAAGACTTCTAATTTCGCATACTCAATTTTATTCTTTTGAAAACGGTTTCGTGATTTAATTTTTTGTCAGCTACAGATAATCAGGATGTTTAGGAAATGGAGACCAATCAATCACCAACATATGCACAAATTTAGAATAAATTCAGGGGAACTTAAAAGGAAATAGTAGATTAAGGGAGATAGCTAAAAATAGCAGATAGATAATAGTACTGAAAGAAAAAGAGCTGAATGGAATGATTAGGTAATTATTATTTAATCTAAAAAATACATTAAAACAAAACTTGAAACTTGTTTGCTTATGATTTGGGAAAAAAATCACTCTTAAAAATTTTAAATCACGTGATTTCCAGAACAGCTAAAAATCACTTGAATGATTTTGAAATCTTTCGTGATTTGAAATCACGTGAATTTCAGAACAGGCCTGATCATTTTTTACAGGTTATTAACGCTTTCTATGTTACAAAAGAATATTGAAATATTGAGAATATCTTAAAAAATACAAATAAAACAGGCCAAAGAATCAAAGAATATATATATATATATATATATATATATATATATATATATATATATATATATATATATATATATATATATTCTTTGATTCTTTGGCGATCAGGAATAGCTTTTCAACTTAATTTAGATGCCTGTAGAGGCATGTATGTGTATAACAGCACAAAGACCAAATAATGGAAAAAGTTAGTTACTAGGCTGAACACACAGGCTATAATTTTATTATGTCGTGGCGTACCACTTTTTCTCAACACCTAAAAAAGATTAAAGAGTGTAAAGAAGGGCTAAGTTTTGATAATTAAAATGTGTGACTTTTGAAATTTCAATGGACTCTAAGAATATTTTAGGAATAAAGTATCAATAAATAAATTTCAAAAATAAAAACTGCTAAAACATAAGGCTATTAACTATGTGAGTCTTTCAAATACTCTGAACTGAAGGATTGTTTTTAATAAAAAATTATAAAATATTGAAAATAAATTTTCAATTATAAAAAAAAAGAAAATACAAATTAAAAAATGAATGATTTTTGGATTGTATTATAAAAATGATTTTAAGTAATATGTCTTAATATTACTCTTTTCATGTTTTTTTTAATTATAGTTTAAATTATTAAATATACTAATATTCTACAATAAATTTATTCAAAATACACATTCATATATTATATATACAAAATACATATACATATACTATATATATATTTATATATTAATTAAAAAAAATATTTTAAGGCATAAAAATATATAAACTACTGGTGTTTTCAAGTAAAAGCTTTGATTAAAAAAGTAGAAAATAAAATTTACACGTTTTGTTAATGATACAACCAATTAATTCAAAAACAACATTTTTTGCATACTTTTTTAATGTGTGTGGAGATAGTAATTATGAAAGAATGTATGTATAACGTACATACATGTGTATGCATATATATTTTTATAGATAGACAAAAAATATATTAATTTGAAAAATAATGTATGTATATATATTTATTTAAACACCTTTATATTATTTACTTTTATTATAGGCACTTTTAGCAATTAGATTTGGTTTTATGTTACTTTTGTTTTCTTCGAGAAAATAAAGATTTACTATTACAAAAAATATCTATTTTTAATTTTAGTAGTAATGTAAATGTGTTTGAAATGTTATAAGCGCAGAATAAAAAAACGAAAAAATATATAACAAAATAATATATGGCTTTTTGTTTATTTTTACATGAAAGCGGTATTGTTAAAAAATTAGTTTAATTAAATTGAAAAAATAAATAACGTTGTAATTATTCATAATGATTTTTTTTTTTCAATTTTTATTTCAATAGAATGGGATCACAGTCTTTAAGCTCATAACACTTCATTATTGAAAAAAATAATATAAAATCGGAGAAATATTTTAGTCCGAAAATATTAATGTTAGTAAATTTTCAAAAATGAAACTAATGTTAATTTTTGTAAAACAAAAATATCAAAACTATGGATAAAGTACAAAACCTTGACACATCAATGGAATAGAATAGATTTTTGTAGGCATTGAATCTTAAAAAAGGATTTTATTATTATGTTTATAAAAAAGCTTAATTTTAAAGAACAGAATAAAAATTTATAAATTTAGAAAATGTGTTAAACTTTCATACACAGCAGTATGTCCCCTATATACTGTCAATCTTTTTAAATCATATACATATCCAGTTTTCAGTTTTATATCCAGTTTTATATGAATTTTAAGAATGCTCTTTAATTATATACATATATGAGGATGTTTAGAAAACGAAACAAACATGTCATAAGGAAAAACATTCGAATTCTTGTACACAATTTATATTTTTCGGAAAAAGTAGCAAACTATGTCTGTACGTTAAATTTGTTTTGTTACTCTAATTGAAAATTTTCAAATTTGTATCGATATGGAATAGTAGCTTAAGTCGACTTAAGCTAACCTTATAACCGACACAGATTTATATGATAAAAAACAAGATACGAAAAAAGGAACATCGGGTGCGACTAGAGTTCTTTCAATAGAAGTGTATTCTGTTAAATTTTTCCCAAGATTATCTCTAAATATGATAAATCTATGTCTTCTATATCGACACAGATATACATAAGTGTTTAAAACAATTAAATTTTTTAGATTGGATTTTGGTTTCTTTTGATTAAATTATTCAAAATGTTAACTCTATTGATATAAGTGATATTTATATTTTTACGAAAAAGTTACTTCTGAATATTTTTTTCCAATTCCACTAAAATGTTGACTTTTTTAGATATAGCATTATATGAAAATATAAACTTGGTTGCCATGCAACAATATAGGCAAATACGCTAATTAAAAAGCATGTAATAGCAGAATACAATCAATGGTACAAACATTTTTAAAAAATTTAGTACTCAAGAATCTAACATACTCAGCTAAACGTTGCCGAAAAGCGCATGACTTGTTTACCCAAAATTCATAAATTTTTTTTATCGTACAGATTCTTTAACAATTGCTGTTAGACTAAAAACATAAATAAGCGGTCGGCCTCTTTATACCGATTTTATATGCGGTATTATTTCGCCAAATAATGGAACTTTCGATAAAACATGCCGCTATAAAAATGTTTTGAACTGAAACAGTCGGGTATGTTCTGTAAACCAAAAACGAATAAGAATAATAAAGGAGTAGTTTTGTATAATGATTTGTTTCATCAAAATATTCTTTTTTTGCTTTTTATCGCTCGAATATCCTGCAATTTTTCAAAGCTTCAATCCCTTTATATTTAGAAAAATCATCTGATCGAATTGTTTTTAAAGTAAAATATCTATATTTATGAATTTATGTATATATTAATATATACAAATATATGAATATTTTAACAGATAAAAAATATAGGGAATATGTTTTTAAAAATACAATATTTTTTTGTGTATACATTGATTCTTTAACTAGAACATTTAATATCGTGTCAATCAACGAAATTTATCTTTCCGGTTTGTTTAGTCTTATATTTAAAATAGTTTATTTTACGACAACTTATTAACATTTTATGAGTAAAATTAAAAAAGAAATGATTATAGGATATAAGATGTATAATATAAAACAATTTTGAATATAATACATGAGATTTTAATTTGTTATAAATTATTTAATATATTGTATGATGGTTAAAAAGGTACAATTTCTATATAAAATTAAAAACTAGCTTTTAATAGAACGTTTAAATTTCATTTTAAGATATAATACATACATATAATGTTGTTGGTTAAATTCTAGAAATGTATACAAATGTGTTATGATCAAGGACATGTATATATGTTATTTATTATTTATGTATTTATGAGAGATATATTATTTTGGTATATTTAGTTTTTTTTTTTTTTAATTTAAATGAAAAGAAATACTTATATATTAAATTACTATAGTTTTTTATACATATATAAAAAGGGACCAGTATTTTGTAATAAAAAAGGAATATAATTTTAGATATGGGATAAAAAAGAAATATAATTATAAATTATATAATTAAAAATTGTTTTGATACAATAGTAAAGCATTGTTGTTTTTATCAAATTTTAATAATGTGTAATGATAACATGTTAGATAATAAAATTAAATTCTTATAACTGTGGGAAGGGTCGTCGGGTAACATATTTGTTTACATATATTTTTTTATTTCTTTTTTCATTTAAATAAAGAGTAAATTTAATGGACGTATATGTGGATAAAGAAAAAAATAGGAAAAAAGTATGTTTTAAATGCTTAAAGATTTATTTTAAATAATAATGAAAAAAGGGTTAATGCGAGTTTATGCTGACTTTTAATGTTTATATATTTTTTCTTTTTGTTTTAAATGTGTAGCGGACTCATTTTATGTGAAGGTGAGTGTATAGTGCGTGTTTGAGTGTAAAATTAATACAATTATTAGTTGGATTTTTTGTTTGTTTCTTGTATTTAAATATGTAAAAAGTGTGTTTAAGAGTGAAAGTGAAACCATTAAACTGAGAATTTTCATGTATTTTTACCTTTAAATTTTTGTTTGTTTTAAATACACATGTAGATTTAGCGCTGGTTGTCAGAAACTTATATTAATTTAAGAAATGTACACCAAAATGTTTTTACGTTAAAAAATAAAAAAAAACACACACTCCCCACATTGATTTTAATAAATGTTAAAAATAAGATTTCTAGAAGCAATAGATTTTTGTTTATTATTTGTTAGTATAATTTTTTTAATATGGATTTAGTAGCAACACATATAAAAATGTATGTTTTGTAAATTTATATAACAAAAGTAGTTCGTTTTTGTTGTTATAAATTAGCTTATTTATAATGAATTCTTACTAGTGTTTCTCGAGAAATAAAATTGCTTTTAGAAATCCTTTGCATATTAAAATAGAAAAACTAAACGATATCAAAATTAATGTCGAAGTGTGTAATTTTTATATATATACACATGTATATTATAAAAATTTCCAATTTAAAATATAAATTTTTATTTATGCAGATTAAAAATAAATCAAAATTGCAATATTTCTATATACAAAGTAAAAAATAAAAAAATTATCTCTCTACAGATAAAATTTAAACAAATTTTTCCTTCCGTTTCGTACAATATAAATAAATTAGTAATTGTTTTTATTTTCTTTCTCCGAGTGTTCCTAGCTAAACAACAATTACAAATACACATATATTTTCTTATATTTTGAGCTTCATCTCTCCCTCATGAATATTTGAAATAAAATAATTTGTTTAATTTTGCTTTTATGCATTTTAAGCTATTAAATACATTTATCCAAATACATATTTTATAATAGCATATAATTTGTTATGTATGCATAGTATATGTAACATATATATATATATATATATATATATATATATATATATATATATATATATATATATATATATATATATATATATAATGTTTATAAATAATGTTATAATTTCAAATAGATTTTTCTTTAAGTTTTGTTTTTGTTACAAGTATATACATTATAATATTTAAGTTTCTTGAATTTTAGTTTTGTTTTTGCTGTATTATTCTATATATATTTTCATATATGTATAATTAAATAATTAAAAATAAATAAAAAGTTACTTGACTGGTCCTTGTTTATATAATACACATTATATTCCTTTCAACTAAAAAAGTATTAATCCATTTGATACACACGCTAACAAAAACCCTGAAAAGAGAAGAAAAAACTAATTGTTATGAATATATTGATGCATGTAATTAAAAATTGTCGTAGTTGTTGTTGTAACTAGACAAAAATTACAAAAGTATTTTCAATTGGGCAATAAATATAATTTTACTAAAACTGTAGTTAATAATGTTATGCAATAGAAAAAGTCGGTATCCATTCGCATTTTTTATGTTTTAAGGACTAATCTGTAATCTTAAACAAAATTTGTTTCTTAAAGCGTATAAATCGAATTCGAATCACTGCATAGTTTTAAGGTCTTATACCACAGTCAAATAATTATATGTGCAAGACTCAACTTTAATTTTAATTTACAGAAACAATGGAAACGGAAATTTTTATTTTTTAATTAAGAGAGCTAAAACTAAATAAAATAATTTCAAAAATCTCCACATAAAATATTTATAATTGTAAAACTTTAATTTAATACGTATAAGTATTCACTATGTATCTTCACCAATTGAATACGACTTTACCAATTTTTACAGGACACAAATTAATTTTGTCCCTTTCAGGAAAAATTACATTTTTTCAACTCCTAAAGATTGTCATATTACTTAAAAGGATATATTTTGGCAGAAAGTATTCCCCATAGATCCTTGATAGAATTGAGGTCTGGGCTTAAGGCAGGCCACTCTGGCAACTCGATTTGTCATTAGTTAAAGAACGCCTTTTTTCTTCGCCACTTGAAAATTTATTTATCGCTATGCAAATCACCAGCGACATCAAAGAGTACACTTTCTAACAAATTTATGTAGACTTTTGTATTCATTTTACCTGATACAAATCATATTTTAGACTCGGCTTTTGATGAAAATGCCAAACGAACATAACATAAGATGTCCTCCATCATGAACGTTTATGGCATGGTTTACGTGGATATCTTACGTCCCTTAAATTTTTGTAGAGATCATCTGGCCCATGTAAACTTTTTTCGTTACTAAATATAACGGTTTCGAATTCCTCTACCCAAAACTTGTATTTTTCGTAAGATTCTAATATTTAAGGCCTAAATCTTGTCTTATTATTTAATGCACAGATTCTTTAATCACATTAAGTTCCTCTTTTATTTTCCTACAACTCATACGACTATTGGTTGCTAACTGCTGTATGTGCCGTTTGTAGTGCCATAGTTAATTGAGTTTTTTTTAATATTTTGCTATCGTATTTCATTGTCTTCTTACGGAAGCAGCAACAACTTTCATGCCGGGTTGACTCATTCCCTTGATAAATCCACGATCTTTTTCTTTCCTGTAAATCAAGCAAAATAACAATTTATTTCGCACATACAAATATTTTATACGGAATCTGCGATTTACTTTATTAAAATTAACGGTATTACGAATGCGGTGCAGGAATAAAGTTGACAAACAACAACAAAAATTGATAAAAGTAATTGAAAGAAAATTTCTATACCAAAAACTATTACTGTACCATTAAAACATAAGTACACAGAAAATAAATTTTGCTCATATAATTATTTGACTGAGGTATGAATCGTTTAATTTGAAAGTGGGATAAGTTACTTTTTTCATTTCAAAATATTTAAAGGTTTTTATTTTATTAAATTTCAAACAATTAGTAATTATTAATATATATTTTTAATATTTTATGGTCCGAGAGAATATAAGTTTATAGTCTAATAGCGTTTGCAGTACTGACTAAAATTGACTTGCCTCACTTTCACAGTAGAGATAAAACTTTCATCTCCCAAATATCAGAACCTGAGTTTTTTTTACTTAAAATTGTTTTCGTATGGAAAGATCATAAGTTTTATCTATAAAAATTATTATATCCGTTTTTTTCAAAAATGGACTTGCCCCACTTTCAATATAAACATCTCATATGCAAATTACTAAACCTGGCTTCTTTGCTTGCTAACTTTTTAAAAAGAAATCTTTGTTTTTAAAATATTTTGTCAAAATAAACAAATTATACGGAAGTCTGAAGAAGTTTTTTTTTATTTTGTTACATAATATTATTAGACCACAAATGGGGTCTGTTCGAAAATTCCACACTGTACTGCATATTATTGCGTTAAAATGTCCGAAAATGCAACATTACATGATAATCATAAAAAGGCTTGATGCAATATGCCTCTTGTTGTTTATCGTAAAATTTATTAATTATATTTCTTTAATTACTTTCAAAAATTACTAAAAAAAAAAAGCATCGCAAAATAATCACATAGTGCAACGCAGTGTTGCAATTACGAACAGACCCATATACACAATGTTGGGAAAAAACTTACCTTTAAGGTAATTTCTGCTGAACAAACTACCAGGTTTGTTAATAATTTTTATACATAATATATAATAATAATTTTATGTAGTTACTCCCTCTAATCTAGTAGTACGCATACAATTGCAAAATAAATGTATATATATATATATATATATATATATATATATATATATATATACATATATATATGCTATATATAATATATATGTATATATACTATACTATATATATATATATATATATATAACTTATGCATATTTGTAATAATTATCGATGATATTAAATTTCAATTAAATGAATTGTAACACTAATCTTATATAAGCAAAGTTTTGTTTATCCGTCTATATTTGTATATATATATTTTGTTTTTAGCAAAGAGTAGTTGCAGTAGAGAATAGTAGTAGTAGTGACAACGTAGTAGTGTTTTTTAATATCCTATTTTATATTGTGTAAGTAGTCTTTTATAATTTAATACATTTTTCTTTTTTTGTTAATAATTTTTAATGAAAAAATTAAATTAAATCAAATAAAAAAATATACATATATTTATGTATAAAAAAAAATAAATAAAAAAATTGTTTTACTTCATATGTAGAAAAAAAGAAAATATAAATTTATTCTGCAAATAAAACCTTAACTGTAGTAGTAGTAAGGTTTCTAAAAATACTTTGAATGTATTGTTTTGTTTGCTGATTTTTCTCTATATATGTATATCATCATCAATTCTAAATTTTTTAGTTGGATTTTCTTATCATTAAGTTGACATATATATTTTTCAAAAATATATACGCTGCTGCTTTGCAAGAGAAAAGCAAATAACAACATATTTTGCATATCGAAATAGTAGCAGTTAAATCAGTTCAGTTCTTTTTTGTTTTTGTATGTCTGTCTTATTTAAAACTTTACATAGTAAGTTAAATATTTTTGTTTCTCTTTTTTTTCGCGCGTTTTGTGTTTATCATCTGAAATTACATTGATTAGTCTTTTTGTTTTTACTTTAGGACGTAGGCTCTTAGTTATTATTACTGTTCCTATGCGATTTACGACCACCGCCACCATTGGCAGCAGTAATGCTATTATTATTATTTTCAGTAATATCATTGCGTTCGCGTTCACGTGGATGTGCATTTTTAATGTCTTTAGCCTCAACACGTAGGCTGCGTGTTGTGGCTGCGTTTGTGGAGGAATATGTATTGTTGTTCATACTACTATTAACACTACTGCCACCTGTATTTTGACGATTTTCACGAGAAACGTCTGAAAAGAAATATAAATATGTATATGTAAACATATAATTTTTTACAATTTTCGTTATAATCAGTCGATCGATGATCGATTACAAATTGAATGGTAATAAGTGTATAGATGGTAACCTTCCACATGATAATATAATTAAATGCAGTAAGAATGCTTCTTTTATCTAGTTTTTAAATTTATTACCATTTAATTTGCTATTAATCCCGATTGCTTTGTTTACATGTATTTTACCTTTTTCTTTGGAAATTTCAGTGCGTAATGTTACCGGAACATTACTGCCACTATTCACAGCACCAGTTACAATTAATGATGAATTAGCACCAGCACCAACTGGGGTCGAAGAGCAAGATGTATTGACACCTATTGGCGCTGCAGCATTACCTGTATTTGTACAACTAATAGCAATTGTACTGTTAGTAGTTATATTGTTGGCCATTACACTTTTTTCAATCCCTTCAATTTTGTTTATAATTACTGATGAGGAAGTATTTATGGAAGTGGATACAGAGGGGGATGGGATAACTGGGGATGTTACAGCGGTTTCATGCTTATTTACAACAATTGGCGATGAAATACTGACTGTCGCAGCAGCATTGTCGTCTTTACGTTGTGCCACCTGAGCATAACTTAAACGCGAAGCTGCAGAGCCGCTTCCACCGCTTGCAGAAGGTATAGCGTTGCTAGTTATATTATTCGAACTGCTGTTGCTTGTGGGAGGTGAGACAACAACAGCAGCGGCAGCTATATTTTCTGTAGATATTGAACTTGTTGAAGTGGAGACATTTTTTTGCTTAGTAGTATCTTTTGGCGTCTCTTTTTTCGCAATTAAAGCTGCTATGGCTGGCGGTTTTTTATGATTGTTAAGACTGCACTCAGAAAGGTTTGTAGTCATTGTCGCAACACTACACACTGCGGCGACATTTGTACCAGTGGAGGACGTTATATTTTTTGTGGTATTACGATCGTTGCTGCAATCGCTGCTGTTTGTACTGTTACAACTGCTGTTGCTAACAGCAAATGTATTAACATATGATTTATGACCTCCTCCAGTGGCATTTTGATTATTTATGGCGTGTACCAAATACTCATCAGTCTTGTTGAATTTTTCACGTGGATTAGTAGTTGAACCACCACCGCTGCCTGTTGTTATGCTGCTACCACTGCATGTACTACTGATGCTGCAGTCAATGATAGCAGCTGAGGTTACGGCGGTGTTCAATGTGGCAGCAGCATTATTGTTGTTGCTGCTGCCTTTAATATTTGTTATAGTATTGTTTTGTGTTAAACACGGTATCACAGTTGCAGAGTTAGAATTTTGTTTATTGTTCATTGATTTAATATTATTATTGTTGTTTGCTTTGTTATTGTTGTTGACGCTTGAATGATCGCGTTGTTTAATATCTTCGATATTAGAAGTCTCTATGGCGGGTGCATTAACTAAGGTCGAGGTGTTGTTGTTGGATGAATTCGTGGAGGCAATAGAAGTGTTGATAGCATTGCTATTACTATTATTGTTGCCACTACCAACGCCAACACTGTT
This sequence comes from Wohlfahrtia magnifica, assembly GCA_023159175.1. Lineage (NCBI taxonomy): Eukaryota > Metazoa > Arthropoda > Insecta > Diptera > Sarcophagidae > Wohlfahrtia > Wohlfahrtia magnifica. Next base: position 5,578,034 of record JAKWBJ010000482.1, on the reverse strand, counting down.
GGTGGGCGTTGGGCTTACAGCAGAGTTATTGCCTCCTCTTTGTTGTTGGTAAAAACCATGTTGCTTATTGTGGCCGGAATCTTTGCGGGATTTTTTGCCTCCCCCTCCACTACCACCACCACTATTAGAATTATTGTTATTGCCGCTGCCGCGCACTACATCAGCTAAAAAAATTTCTGCCCAACCACTACCACTGTTATTAGTGTTTCCCGAATTTGCTGAGGAACTATTTTGTTGTTGTACAAAAGCGTTGCTTGTATTTTGTTGTTGTGATTGCTGATGTTGCTGGTGGTAGGGTTGAGTATTGACGTTTTTTGGCTGCTGCTGTTGATGTTGTTGTTGCTGATAATGTTGTTGTTGATGTTCAACAGCGCTATTAATGCTGTTGCTGCTATTGTTATTACTATTGGGATTCATAGTGTTGTTATTGGCAGATGATGGAGCATCATTTAAACTCACTTGCTGTTGTTGCTGTAGTGAACTGGCAGTCTGTTTACTACTTGAACCGCTGGATGAAGCAACACTATTAGAGGCCATTGATGATGATGTGGCTAAAAGTAATTATATTTTGAGATTTGAATTTTATCCTCTTTCAATAGCAATAATTTCCCTAAATATGATTAGAATATCCATCAATATTTTTACTTGAAAATTTGACCCTATAAAAAGTGCGTGATTTTTATAATTAAAATACTTTATATTATTGTAAAGCTTATATTTCATCAAAAATATCGACGGGATTTTAATAAATTTTACTTACTAAAAAAATGCGTATAAGTAAACAATCAAAGGAAACAATGTACTGAACTGCTGGCTGTTGTTTTCATTGGGCTATTTGTATAAAGATTTCTTATTCTAATTTCAGTAAATCTTTAGAACTTATTTCTTTTAAAATAAAAGTATAGTTTGGTTGAATTATGTTTACTTCTTTTTTTTTGTTTTTAATTATTTTTTTGGTTATTATTTCTGTCAAATCCATTTTTATGATTGTCGGTAAGCTAGAAATTACTCTATAAATAAGAAAACTCACCTGGCAGTGGTGGAAATGCTGCTGCTTCTAAATCAAATTGCGGCGGTTGTGGTGGTGCAGCATTTTGTTGTTGTTGCTGTTGTTGCTGCTGCTGTTGATGGTGGTGATGTTGATGGTGGCTCTGGTGATGGCTGTTATGATGATAGTTGTCATGATGACGACCTCCACCGCCGCCACTTCCACTTCCATGACCTCCACCAGATCTATCATTATTACCAGCGTAACTAGAGCCAACACCAATAGATGTATGACGGCCTTCATAATTACGGCCGCCACTACCACCACCACCGCCAACATCGCGTCCACTTCCTCCAACGCCACCCCCGCCACTAGCTCCACCACCACCACCTTCATTGCTATGATGATGCGGGTTGTAGTGATGAGAAGATGAAGTTGTCATTTGATGGTGTTGTTGTGCGGATGATGTTGATGTGGAAGTATTATGTGTCTGTTGTTGCATTTGTTGTTGCTGTATTGAGGAGGAACTTGATGACGGCGTGTTATTATGATGTTGATTATGATGGTGTGATGACGCGTTGGAAGAAGAATGGTGGGAGTGGGAACCACCGCCGCCACTATTATAGTGAGGATTATAATTGTTACCTTTGTAACCACCTCTATGTTCATTATCATTTCGATGCGATGCATATACACCACCACCACCGCCATGATGACTACCACCACCACTAACATCATTTCGATTTGAATGATGATGATTTCCTCCTTGAGATGAAGAAATAACATTTCCACTTCCTCCTCCTCCGCCGCCACTGCCGCCGGAATTACCACCACTCTGCTGCTGTTGTTGTTGAGTATGATGCGTTGTTGTATATGATTGCTGTTGAAAATTAGAATATTTAATTAAATGTAATTTTGAGTTATTTTACTTTAACTATTATTACACTATTTTTAGTATTATTAGCAATATTCATTCATATAACTGTAGTAGTTTCTGCCATTTGTTGAAGTTTTAAAACAATTACTAGTATTGACAGTTTTTTAAGAGTTATTGAAATTAGAAATGTTAGTAGTGGATATTTTATTATATTTATATATTAGTGTTGTTTTGAACGATATTGTTGTTGGTAGTATTGGTGATGGTGGTAGAGGTAGGATTATCAGTGGCTGAATATTAATTTCCAGAACTATTGGTTACGCACCAACAGCTGTATCCCTCTCCTCCCATCACATTCATATCTGCTAAATAACTGTCATCAAAGCCTCTACTAGTATCAGCAGTCTTACTAACAACTATATAGGTATCTATGTCACCTTCACCTAATCGATTACTACTACCTAACACACCAAAACCCCCTACAGTTAAATCTACCAGTGTGCTATTATTGCTAACAGAAGAGGACAACAAATAACAATAATTATTAGGTGATATTGTAGTATAAAATGTAGTAATACTAACCCCACCGCCACCTCCTCCTCCGCCAACACGGTTATTCGGAGAATAGTTAATTCCCGAATTGTCATCATCACGCCGTCTTCTTCTTGGTCGAGATTGAGACCAATGCGGCGGTTCTTTTCCAACACCACTACCACTGATTGAGCCGCCTCCAGCAACTGTGTTTGCCAATGATGACGATGATGATGTTACATTATTACGAGGATTATGATGATGTCCTTGCTGTGGAACATGTTGCACAACAATTTGTGATTGATGGGTCGTATCTACCCCAACGACATCTTCCTGCAGTTCATGCTGATGTTGTTGATGCATTTGTTGCTGCTGCTGTTGTTGTTGTTGTTGTTGTTGATGATGGTGTTGTGCTGACACGGTTGGTACGGCGTGTGCCGTATAGGAAGTGTGTTGCATGGGACCACCACTTTGAGAATTGGAGGAAGGCATCGTGTAGTGACTTGGTTGGTGATGTGTGGTAGAACTACTACTACTAATTTGTTGTGTTTGCTGTTGTTGTTGTTGTCCATGAGTACTTTGACTTTGCGTATTGTAATGATGATGGCTGCTGATAGCATTTGAATTGCCACCACTATAAGACTTGTCTATAGAAGATTTTGGCATTCCTCCTGAGCCATAAAAGAAAATTATTTTAGTTTTGAAGAATTTTAGAAAACAAAAAGAAGTAACAAAATATGTAATAATTACCAATATTGGGTTTAATGCTTGAATAATGTCTTGGATTATTGGTTTGTTGTGAGCTGGGCTGTTGTTGACTTGAAGTCTGTTGTTGTTGATTCGAAGATGACTGTTGCATTTGATGCTGTTGTGTCATTGTTTGCTGTTGCTGCTGTTGTTGTTGATGGGGATCTACAATGGTAGTCGGCATAACGCTTACTAAACCAGCAGCACCACCAACATTAACACTGGATACAATTATATTGCTACCAGCTAACTGGGTTTGCGTTTGAGGAGTTTGCTGTAGTTGTTGTAAGTTTGTATTACGTGGTTGTTTACGGTGTCCACCGCTTTGGCCTCCACTGTTGCCTGAATTGTTGCGATGATTATTGTTGTATCGTCCACCACCTCCGCCACCACCACCGCCGCTACCGCTTTGCGGTTTTGTGCTACCAGTTAAACCAGCAGTTTGTGTTGGAGGTGGTGCTGTCGTAGCATAAGCAGGTACTGCAGGAGGCAAGCCATTGGCTGCAAAAACATTGCCAATTTCATAGAAATTTTGGCCATGTGCTGTCGTTGCGGCAGCTGCCACAGCAGCAGCAGCCGCTGTGGGCCAAGGTGTAACAATACCGGGATAAAATTGTTGTTGCTGAAATTGCTAAAATTATATTAAACGTTATTAAATATTGTTACGACTAATGTATTTATTGAACTAAAATAACTTTTAATACTCTTACAATTAAATGTAGTTGACCATTATATGGTACTGGTGCTTGTGTCATCGCAGCACCATTGGCTGCATAAACAAAACGTTGCGGTGCTGCACTATAAGCAACTGCCGCTGCAGCAGCAGCATTTGGATCGTATACAGCGGCTGGTGGTGAGGTCATACGGAAGCCATTTTTTATGCTTGATACTGGACCGATTGGTAATCGATTTATAAATGGTTTTGCCTTCATACGAGCCATTATGGGTTTACCCTTTTAAATGAAAAGAAAAAAAGGTATAGTTTTTTTTTAATACATATTTATTATCGTCACATACCTGAAATTCTTTTACATCTTCTCTTAGATATTTAAAAGCTTTTTGTGCATCTTCATCCGACTCAAATGTGATGTACCAGGAATTATTCCCGGCAAATTCACACGATATAACGCGTGGGCAGTTTTCACTGTTGAAAATGTTCTTTAAGAGACAAAAAACACAGTATTTTAAAATCTCATATAACATGGCATTACTTTTACTTACTTTAACATCCTTTACTGGCGTTTGATCAGAAATTTCACGTAATATTATTATGCATCTTTTGTGATTTGGTCTAACTCTAAGACCTTCCTCGTCTACTTGAACGTTCGGTGATTCCCTAAGCACTTCTGTTATAAGTTTAATATCTTTTGTAAGTTTTTTTACTAAATTAAAATTGGCCACTGTAATAATTGGAACATATTGATCACTGTCCATTTGTGATAGAAGCCACGAATCATTCGCTAAATTTTCTCTACAAAAAAAAGGAAGTTAATAATAATTTTTATATATTTTGTTTGTGTTAGTGTATTATTAAGGAAATTTACCACATAGAAATATTCAGTTCATTTAAACGATTTATTTATTTAAAGCTAGAGATAAAAACTTACCTAGAAAAATAGTATTCTAGTTGTGTTGCCAGCATTTGCTTAAGTTGCTCCAATGGTATGCCATTGTTATCGTTCGTATTGCAGCTTGAATTTGATGAAGAGCTTATGTTATTGTTACCACCTACAACTTGTTGCTGCTGTTGTTGTTGCTGCTGATTTGTGGATGATGTAGATGAGGCAGGTGGACCATTGCTAAGAATAACATGATGTTGAGCATGTACATTATGTTGCTGCTGCTGTTGTTGTTGTTGCGCTGACGTTGCTGTAACCGGTGTACCGGACAACTGGTCTACAGCAACTAAATTCGTAACATTTGCTGCACCCGGTGCCACGGATGCTATTTGCAAATCATCTTGACTATAACACACAACTGTGCCGTCTTGAGTTATAGTCCCGTTCATGACTGTATATTCGGTGTTATCGATCGTTGTTGTAGTAACCGTAGCTCCCTGCTGACCACCACTAGTTATGGCAGTTGGCTGGTGGGTATATTGTAAATGTGGCTGTTGCGGATGGCCCTGTATTTGATGAGGTGCCGTGTGCTGTGGTGTAGCTGCTGCTACTGCAGCAGCAGCGGCAGCTGCCTGTACACTTTGTAACGTAGGTTGCTGCGTATGTGCTGCAGCGTTATGTGCTGCAATTAACTGTTGATGTTGACCGGGTGCTGCAGCAACTTGTAAGGTTTGATGATGTGTTGGTTGTGGCCCAGTAGCTATTAATGGTATATGTGTAGCTGCTGGAGCTGCCAATTGTGTTGTTGGACCATATAAATTAGTTGCTAACA